>CM059320.1:1618317-1880817 GCA_030340685.1 Protosalanx chinensis | reverse complement strand
ACTTTCAGCTTCACTTCTTTGTTAGACCCATGGCAACAGCTCCTTTTGATAAGGTCTACTCTCCCCTAATCCTTTGTGCCTTCTCTGAGTGATCGCTTGGTTGAGCCTGTGTAGCGGCTCCTTCAATCCCTGGGGATCTTGTTCTAAGGCTGGCTAATCAAACGCAGAGGTTACAGCTTGATGCATTATTGACCAGGGTCCTGATGGAAAGTGCAATCTTCAGAAAGCTTCATGTTGATTGGCTTCATGCGCTTCTGAAGTACACTTAGAAGCACACTTTGAAATGCATTTGCTACACTCTAAAGGTAGTGACGATAATCCCACCACTCAGTCACTCACTAGTGAGAGTCAAGTCAGATCTCATTTGATTCTCCTTTCAAACCATGATGTTTGTGCTCTCAGATCTGTCTCCCTCTAGGCCATAGTCATCTCCTGGCTGTTAGGAATGGATGCAGGGGGGATTATATTCGCGTAGCCTTGTCCCAGAGTGAAGGTTATCATATCCAGGGGTGTCCCACAGTACAGCATCTCTGTTGGGAGCTTAGCTGTCACTATCTCCACTCCAGATCCTGATCCCCACACACTCCCCTTAGTGAAATCAGCTCGCTGCTGTTGTGACATGCTCAGAAGATCAGGTTTGGGCAGGAGCCTTAAATTGCCTCAGTCGAGGGCAGAGGGGAGGTTGGAGTGTTGAGCGGCATAGCAGATTGGCGATGGGTGCATTAGCCGGCTCCTGAAGAGTACATCAACACTCACTCCTCCTGGATTGTTCAGCCCCATTCACCGTGAAATTAACAATTCCACTGGCAAGGCCAGAAACTCAATCCTGAGATTAAGGTTGCAGAGATGGAAGCGTGCAGTGTCCTGGGATCTGGCTGACAGAGGGCCTGGACCCCCACAGCCTCTCTCCTGCCTGGCACACGCCGGTCCATCCAAACAGCCATCCGCATGTTTGTTTTTAAAATACTTCCAGACTTGTTTTGGAGCAAAAGACAAATACCAGAGCCCATAGATTTTCATTTAGAACGTATTCCAGTGAGAAGCTGCAAGGCTGTTGGTGCTTATTTACCCCGAAAAAGGGGTTACCATGGAGACAAGCGCCTCATTGAGAGCCTGAGTTCAATCAAGAATGTATTAGTTCTGTTTAAATGTTAGCATGAGAATGAGCATCACCACAGAATTGACTTGAAATGCATACCAGAAGACTTGTTTGTTTGTGTAGCAGATGTGAATCAGAAAACTTTGTGGACGACCAGTGGATTAATAACGGTCTGCAGTCTACAGTCAGCTTTATTGGGCATGAATAACCCTTGTGGGATGGACATTAACTTAACTAAACTATCTAGCTCAAGTAGCACACATTAACGCTGTAAAATGTGTGTATCCACATGAGAGAGTCCCTGAGACCACATATCAGCTTGTGCAAGTGCCACTTCTGACATGTCTGATTAGCCCTAAGTGTTTGTTTATGCTTTAGCCTGTGTGTGTGTGTGTGTGTGTGTGAGAGAGACAGAGAGAGAGAGCAAGACAGAGAGAGAGAGACAGAGAGAGAGAGAGAGACAGAGAGAGAGGGAGAGAGAGAGAGACAGACAGAGACAGAGAGAGAGAGAGAGACAGAGAGAGAGAGAGACAGAGAGAGAGAGAGAGAGAGACAGAGAGAGAGAGAGACAGAGAGAGAAACAGAGAGAGAGAGAGACAGAGAGAGAGACAGAGAGAGAGAGAGAGACAGAGAGAGACAGAGAGAGACAGAGAGAGAGAGAGACAGAGAGAGAGAGAGAGAGAGAGAGAGAGAGAGAGAGAGAGAGCGAGAGAGATAGAGTGTGTGTCGACCACTCGTGCTCTGTTCTATCCTGGCTCCGTGGTCAGCACTCAGTCAAGAGGGTGGACACACCGTGATGTGTCATTGAACTCAGGAGCAGTGGAGAGGAAAGAGGAAATCCCCTAATCCTGTAAAAAAAGAAGAAAAAAAAGGAAGAGATCTTGTTTTAATTTGGCCCCCGTTTTGTGGCCCCCGCCTACCTACTGATGCCCAGCGAAGCCAAGGGGATGTTTATCCTGCTAATGTCTGCTCACCTACCGCTACACCACTGCCAGCCACATCCCCAGCCTCCCAGTCCAGCTCTCTGGCTGCTCGTGGCTGCCTCTTTAAAGAATGTGTTTTCTGTAAACTCCCTGTAAATGAAAAGAACAAACAGGCCGGTGGCCTTGGTCTTACCAGGCCGTGTGTCTGGCCTGCCTAGACCACAGAGACACATCTGTCTGCTGGACAGAGACCCAGATAGAATTGGGGATGCACAGCAACGTTCAGTTGTTCCCTCTTCCAGGCTCCAGGTCAGCAATAAACGCCCTGAGAGTCACTGAACCCTTTAAAGAAACTACTGGAGCTTGTCTTCAAAAAAGGGTCGAGGAGTTTCTGTAACTCAACCGCCATGTTTACATGGTTTGAAAGCTGAGCACAAGGCCAAATGTTATATATACAGTCAAGGCTATCTGAGAAACCAGCGGACATGGCCTCTGCAAACACAACCAATCTCTTAATCTGGTTCCTTTTGAACCTTCCTTCTCTCGCTCCTCTCATTGAACGAAGCGTGGATAGAGCGAAGAGATGTCTCCTTTTTCAGAACTGAGGCAGCCCTTTTAACTTGATTAAGACAGGTTTTTTCCATCCTCTCAAGAGAATATAAAAAATAAAAATAACGTTTTAAGTCTAAATAACATGAGCACTTCTGCTGGCCATGCCAGAAGCCCTTTCCGTTTAGAAAATATTTGCTTTGGACGCCAACCTTGCCCAGCACACAACACAGGCAATTATGGGAGCCATTTGAACATGAGAGATATACTGACAGGCGATGCCTCATTTAGAGAAATGAAGGAATCGGGAAATGAAACCTTCATTGATGCTCTGAAGCTTTGGAAAGACTTATCCTTTTGGCTTGACGAGGCTGAATGAGTGATAGTCTTTGCATGTGTGATGGGAACATATGAATAGATAGGTACATTTATTATTCATGTGCCTATGGCCTATGTATTGCCTGTGTGTGTGTGGCTGGGGCGGGCGGGGGGGGGGGGGGGGGGGGGGGAGGTGTATGGGCATTAGCCAGGCTTGGCATTTGATGTCAGCATTTTATCTCTAAAGGTGCAGCTGTGGGATTCTGCACCTTAGCTCTTTTAGTCCCACTGCCAGCTCTCAGACAGAAGAGAAAGAGGTTGTCAAGGCAAATCCAACGTGCTGTACTTTAGCACTGGATTGAATGCAACGAAACGGAATGATACTCTGAAATGGCTGCATTTCTGACCTTCCCCTTTGTCCTCTACAGGCCCTTTTTTACAACTTGACTTAGCTTCTCTCTCTCTCTCTCGAGGACGCAGTCCCATCACCTGGCTGAAGTCCTCCAGGGTCTGAGGGACATGACACGTTGTTTTGAGAGCAGGAAGACAGGCCTGATGATGGAGTGTGAGAACAGCAGAGCAGACTTGGCAAGCCATGAAGGGTCAGCCGGGGTCACACGCCACTAACCTACTTAGCAACCCCAGAGATTTCTGTCTAGTCAGGTTCCATACAACATCACACCACCTCCTGTGTGTTTCTTTGTGTGTGTGTGTGTGTGTGTGTGAAAAGAGAGTATGATTGAGAGTAAAGTTTAATTTCTAACTGCTCGGCTGAGAATCCCCTGGAAAGGAAACCTAATCCAGAAGCCTTCTCAGACTGGACAAATAGACAGAAAATGAGTTTCACATGACGCTTTATTAAAAAAAGCCTTGTGTATACAGCAGATTATTGATGCGTCGAGCAGGGGGAGGGATAAGGTTCCAGACTGGTCGGTACTGAGGGACAGAGACAGCTCCCCAGGGGAGGACAACACAGAGATTCACCTCAGAGCGTCACAGCTTTGTCACGCACATCAGCCAGGCTGTGCAAGACTAACACATACACCAGAAATCTAACAGCACACCATACACGTTGTATAACAGTGCAAGGCCGCATATTACACAAGAACTTGTTGTTGCACTTGATAAAAAATTATTCTATGCATTCACACAAGATATTTCTCTATAAGGTGCCATAAAACAATTTCAGCCCACATGGCGGATCTTTGACAGGGTTTGATTGCGTGTACGGGATACTCAAATGTGGTGTGGATGTAAATGCACTGCACATACCATCTCATCGTTCCTCATGTTTTCCCTTTCTCATTTCTCATCATGCGAGGGCTCTCATTGGGCCATGGCCTGTGGCAGCGCCTGCATTCCCAGGAGCCGCTCTTAGGCTGTCTGCACTGCAGGTGGAATCACAAGGATGTCGGCACACTGCTCCCTCACTTCCCTCTCCACATCTCTATTTCCTCTCTTCCCCCTTTTTTCACCCCATCTTTCTTGGTCTCACGTCCCTCCCCTCCCCTCCCCTTCTCCCCACCGTGTCTCTGCATTCCTGCAGTCAGAGGGCTGACAGACACTCATCATCAGCAGGTCGTCAGTCCCAGGTGGATCAGGTTACTTCTCTACCAGAGGATTGTGCTGCATGGGCACTTTCACGACTTAGTTCTGCACTGCTGGAACCTGTCAGACCGTGAGGGGGGCAAGGCAAGGGGCTTTTGTGGAGCGGAGGGGGGGGGGGGTGTATAACTATTAATCAACACAGCACCTTTCCAGACACATTCAGACAAACTTCTGATTTCTCTTGGCTTTCCTTCCTTCTCTCACTTTATTTTCTGACATGTTAAACACTGAAACGCATCTTGATGTATTTCTTCTGCACAGGAATATCCGAGTTTCTTGATTTAGAGGGAAATTCAGCGGCAATCTGTTGCTCGCTTACACACGTACTGTATATACGACAAACAAACTAAATCCAACTTAAAATGGGAAAAAGCTGGCCAATCATAAAAAACGGGTTTATGCAGAAGATTCTGAGACCTTAGCGCGTCATCTCTTCAATCTCGTCTGATCATGCCGTGAACATGACCGATATGCCAAAAAATTTACTGTATTGTGTATGATAAATGATTGAGTAATCCGTCCTTCCTGAACTTCAATCATGTCATAGATTTCCACGTTGCAGCCTGAACTGGTTAAATCACAAAAAACTGTTTCTCTGTTTGTAATGTGTCTATCAAGTCTGGCTGTTTTGACCTGGTTGTCATTGTTACGAAAGTCCTTTTGATAAAAGAAAAATTTGAGTAGAAAAAAATACAAACCCATGGCTCTATTCATACTAAGAAAATGTATGCCGTCTTTAATGTTAAATTTTTGTTTAGAAACAATACTGCTATCGTTAGCAAGACTAGTTAGCTTAAGTAGCTCTCTAACCCATCAATATTCTACTATGTGCAGTCATGTTTAGTCCAACTTGTACAGTTTCACAATCTTTGTTTTATAAGCCAATATGTACGTTGTGACATGTATTTTTTTAAACATAAAATGTACGACCATGAAGTAAACTATGAACATGCTACCGGGAGATGTGTTTGTATTGAGTGTTCTGTCTGTGTTTCAGATGTGGACGAGTGTTCGGAGGGGAACGGTGGCTGCCAGCAAATCTGTGTCAACATGATGGGCAGCTATGAATGTCGCTGCAGAGAGGGATTCTTTCTAAGTGACAACCAGCACACCTGTATCCAGAGACCTAAAGGTCAGTCTGCCTTCCTCACACACGCTTGGGCACACACACTCAGGCAACACCCCCCCCCCCCACACACACACACATACACACACATATACACACACACACACACATACACACACACATACACACACAAAGGATTTATGGGAAATGGGAGGAGCTATGCAGCTCATTAGACGTGGCCTCTAACCCAAGGCTGGGTTGTAAACTGGTCAGGTCACAACCTCATTATCGTCTCATTCATGTTGAGTATCAGTGGAACACCTCGTTCTACAGCGGGCCAATCAGTGGCATGTAGCGCAAAGGCTGTAATTGATAGTGATCCACAGTAGTGTAACAATGGGCCTGTGTCTGGTGACTGATTAGATGAATAGCAGGATATCAAACTTGCTGTTTGAGAGAGAGAGCAGAATCAGCCCTGACAGGTCTGCAACAAAGGTGAAGAACCATCAAGCACAAAGGTGTGTCTGTAAAAGTGTGTCTGAGAGAGAGAGAGAGAGAGAGAGAGAGACAGACGGACGGTCAGACGAAGACAAGGTGAAAGGATGGTTCTCTATCCTTTCAAATTAAACCAAAGGTCTTGTGGTGTTTCCAAGCATCAGTGGTGAGAGGGAGAAGATAAAAACGATTAAAGGTGTAGCCGGGGGAGGGGGGGTGGGAGGTGGGAGAGCACCTCTTGTTGTTGTTTTTTAGAGCATTCCTGTGGGATGCAGAAATGAGAGAAGGTAGTGCGAAGCCCTGCTGTCAGTCCTCATCAGCCAGAGGTGGAGGAACCGCATTCTGCAGGTTCAGAACATACGAGTGGCTAAAGAGCTCTCCTGTACTGGAGGACAGCTGGAGGAGTGGGAAGCCACAGTGAGTGGCTGACATCTAAGCTGTTGGTCTCCACGCAGCCCTGGAATGGGATGACAAGCCAGGGACGGTGTAACCTTGCTTTATGAAATCAATCTGGCCTAGTGAACTGTCAATGTTTACGTTTCATAAGCATGGTGTTATTTGACTGTAGCAGATGGCTGGATCATGTGTTTCAAAGGCTTGCTCCCTCTCAAAGCTGTCAGAGACACATCCTGAGGACCGGGCCTTCTCTATCTCTCTCTCTCTCTCTCTCTCTCTGTCTCTCTCTCTCTCTCTTTCTCTCTCTCTTTCTCTCTCTCTCTCACTCTCTCTCTGTCTTTCTCTGTCTTTTTCTCTCTCTCTCTCTCTTTCTCTCTCTCTCTCTTTCTCTCTCTCTTTCTCTCTCTCTCTCTCTCTGTCTTTCTCTCTGTCTTTCTCTCTCTCTCTTTCTCTCTCTCTCTTTCTCTCTCTCTCTCTCTTTCTCTCTTTCTCTCTCCCTCTCTATCCCTCATGCTCATTCTGTTTTCGCTGGCCTCTCCCTTGATAAATGCCTCTTATTCACTTATTAATTTCATGTTAATATGGGCTCCATTGCTTCCAGATGAGCTCCATTTGGAGGGTGAGATAAAAGCGGCTATAAACCTACAACCTCCCTTGACTTGCCTATTCATGTCACTGCCCTGTCATTGTTTCATTATTCTCCAAAACAACAGTTGGAACAACGGTCATCTGCTTGTTATTATTTCTGTTATTACAACAGTGTGTGCTGAGGGGAAATGGATACGGAGGAGGAAGTGGCGCACCCCAGTTATTGGACAATAATCCACCACTCATCCTGAGCATTACCGTACCGTGCTTTATTGGAAAACGATGTGTAAGTGGCTGAGAGAAAATATGGCGTTGAATGTCTGTGCCACTAAATATTCTGGAGTGGGTCTGCCAAGCGTGCTCACAGGCGACCCTCAGTCCATTTCCACGGAGCTGCCAGTCCTGCTGTTAAAGCGGCGAGGCCTGGGGTGCAGTTAGCTCACGAGGTTTATCGGCCTCATTAAAAAGACATCAGCTCCCCATTTCTTTCATCAATGGCGAAGGTGTTCCCTGGCGGGGCAGAGGGGTGCCCGTGAAGACATTGGAGAGGTGGTCAGTGCAAAGCGCTGGGCGCTACCATGCCGTACCCCTGCCAGCTGGGAGCCCTTGTTAGTGGAGAGGCTGTGCCAATTAGGCAGCAGGGGTCTGCCAGCCTCTATGGCTAATGACAAGGCTGCCGCTGGCCTGTCTCTTATTAGACGCCCCCCCCCCCCCCCCCACCCCACCCACGTCCTCCTAACCCCCCAACAGGAATAACTCTCCTCGAACCAAGGCTCCCATCAACTGGCTGCACAGGCAGAATGTAACAGTTCATTTATTCTTCCCAAACATTTCTCCCATTCCAGACATCCACTTATTTGAAAGGCTAGCCAAGGTGCTTAGTGGTTGATCAGAAATGCCATTCAGGTCAAGGAGGGTTCCACTTCTTTGCTTGTGATTTATTGTCCCCTTTCTCTGTTTGGGGGGGATAACACCCACATGTGTGCGTGAGACCGAAACCGGTACATTGAAGGAATGTACCCCCCCCCCCCCACACACACACACACACACCCCATTCTGTGTATTCTACAATAAGTAATATAGCAGTACCGCAACTGTATGCCGATGGGTTATTATGTAACTTCTGGGATTCAGTTTCAAGCTTTCTACTTTTTGGAGTGGAAAATAAGAGGGGTACATACTATGCACATGAAACAGATTGTAGGGGTTTAGCCATCGTAGGAAACTGTCAGCCTTCAGAGATAGTAGCTGCTGATCTATGTACTGATTGGACCAGATTCTCGTGTCCATGGTCAAGGATGTAGAATGTATTGAACCTAATGAATTCAGTGCTACTGCTGCTGATGTCTTCTGAGAAGATGTGCTGTGTTGGAGTGTGGTAACGCCTGTGATCAGGACCAGAACATTCTCCCTAATAAGATGCTATTTTGGTAGACAAAGCTCTCTTAAAGATTTCTCAATAGGTCCTTCTAAGCTTGGTTGCCATAGCTACATTCATTCTGACACAGAAACCAAATACACGAACATTTTGTCTGTTTTTCAACTTGCTCACTTATTTAATCAAAACGGATGGTGTCTGTATTAGCCACCTGACCACAGAGGTGGATTATGAATTCAGCTCATAACGTCTCCCCTTGCTGTTAGAGAAAATGACTATCCTCGCCTTTCCAGGAAATGTTTACTTTGTCACTGAAAACCACTTCCTGTGTTTGGAACTTTCATTAGTCTCCCATGGGGCTTGTTGCCCCTTGCGCAGTGAGACTCATTGGCGGTGTCTCTCTTGTCAGACACACACTCACACACGGAGGAGCATTTCATTTAATTCTGCTCTAGGCCGTTCTTGAGTCCCATTCCATGTTGACATTCAGATGCAGAACACGCCATGTTCACTTGAAGACAAATTGTTGGTGCGCAGCCTGCTATTGCTGCTGTCCAAAGAATTTAACCATACATGTGATCAAATCCACATTACACATGGTGGCATCAAATTCTCTGTTTGTTTTTCCTCTCTTCTGCTACATTCCCTCAGTATGAGAAAACTGAGGTGGAAAATCAGTGGGATTAAATCTGGAATTTTTATAACGTTCTTTTGCCCAGGAAAGATAAAAATGCTCCTGCAGTCCATGTTAGACTTGTTAAACGGCCTATTTATGATGCATTCACAGTGAACGTAGCTGGTACCTGGACAGTGCACAACTTAGTGTACAAGCAGTTCTTGTGCTAGTTCATTAAATGGCATCGTACCTACAATGCCTGTCTACATGCCTCCCCTCCTTGCCCGTCTCTATGCCTGTCTGCCTAATTTCTCTCTCTCTCTGTGTGTCTGTAGAACTGGCTACAGATGTGTTTTTACAAGTAGACGACCAACTGCTCCATTGCTCTACAGTCTGACCGTGTAACTAGCTCCTTTCCTATTTAGAGGAAGTGGAGAGAGGGGAGGGTCCAGGCTACAGCAGCACTCCCATGGTTACCTATTAAGGGTTAGGCTTCCCATTAGTCCAGCATCAAAGACCACTGCTCCTGCTCAACTATCAGACCCTCAGCCCGTTCTTCCTTGTTCGTCCTCTCATCTATTTTCTTCCCTCTCTATTTTATTCTCTCTGTCTCTTCTCTTCTGCCTCCCCATTTCCTCTTCCACACCTTTCCCCCACCTCTCTCTGGGTCTGTCACTTGTTTCCCTCTCTGGCTCTCACATCTTCATTGCTTCCACTCCTACACTTCTGCAAACCTTTCTCTCTCTGGCTCGATCTGTGTCTCCGTCTCTCTTTCTGTTTCACATGCTCTCCCTCCCTCTCTC
Source organism: Protosalanx chinensis (assembly GCA_030340685.1). Lineage (NCBI taxonomy): Eukaryota > Metazoa > Chordata > Actinopteri > Osmeriformes > Salangidae > Protosalanx > Protosalanx chinensis. Next base: position 1,870,978 of record CM059320.1, on the reverse strand, counting down.
TCCCTCTCTCTCTCTCCCTCTCTCTCTCTCTCTCTGTCCCTTTATCTCTTTCTCTCTCTCCATTTCCCTCTTTTTCTCTGTCTTTTGAAGAGATCCGTCATCAAACTGGTCATAGTGCTTGATAGCTTTAGTTTAGGCTTTAGATATGGCACGTTGTTTATTATGTTCAGTGTATTCCAGTGTAAAAGTAATCAAGTAATCAATATATTTCATAATTGTTACAGTTTCACTCGATTGTTTACACACTTTTCTGAAAGCACTCTCTCAGAAGTCTACTTAAAAATGGAAAAAACACACACAATAGACAAAACCCCTCAATTCTCCTGCAAAATGAAACATTACATTCAAAACAATGTTATTTCTTCTCAGAATGGTAATTTGTGTTCAAATGACAAACACAAATAATCAAATGAATAGACATTCATAAGAACCTGTTGAACATTGATGTGCTCAAAATAAAACACTGTGATGAATGGAAAACACTTCTTTTTAGGTTTTGTGTTACAATTTTCCACAGCCAATACATACACACGTGTTTTGTAAAGTATTAGATTAGTTCGTTTTCCCCACCCAAAAAAATTACATAGTGTACATCCCAACCAACACAAAGTTACACATACAGTGGTCTACATACAAAACAGATCCTTCAAATCACAAGCAATTGTATGCTGAAGCTCTGATTGCTAATTATTAAACTGTGTGACGGCTGTTTGCTCATGTGAGTGTGAGTCAGTGTGCATTTTTTAATGATAGTTTTCACAGTTCCTTGTGAGAATTGTGAGAAGGAATTGTGCTTGTAGTTTAGCAGAGCTGGTTCAGGAGGTTGGTGCCTGATTTACATGTTGTGTTCAATGTGTTTCAAGAACCAGTATTTGCGTGTAAACAGTTGAGAAAAACTGTAACTGATCCTTGGTTTTAGGACAGACCTCTTCACTGTCTATCTCTCTCTCTGTCTCACACACACACACTCTCGCTCTTTCTAAACTCTCTTTCTTATACTCAATCTATTTCTCTATCAATGATTCTCTGTTGCGACCTGTTTTGGTCTACTCTGGGCTTTCATAGGCCCACTGGCTCCGCACGCTCCAACAAACATATACATCAGTGGCATGAGCTGTGGCCTGCTGCTGTACTCTCTCTCTCTTTCTCCCTCTCTCTCTGTCTCTCTCTCTCTCCCTCTCTCTGTCTCTCTCTCTCCCTCTCTCTGTCTCTCTCTCTCTGTCTCGCTCTCTCTTTCTCCCTCTCTCTCTCTCTCTCTCGCTCTCTCTCTGTCTCTCTCCCTCTCTCTGTCTCTCTCTCTCTCCCTCTCTCTGTCTCTCTCTCTCTCCCTCTCCCTCTCTCTCTCTGTCTCTCTCACTCTGTCTCTCCCTCTCCCCCCCTCTCTCTCTCGCTCTCTCTCACTCTGTCTCTCTCTCTCCCTCTCCCCCCCCTCTCTCTCTCTCTCTCCTTCTCTCTCTGTCTCTCTGAGACGGCATCTCTTCTGGCTGTGGAGTCTGTTGAAGGCCATCTCTAAGCTGGTCCGCCTGAGTGCCTGTGGGTTTTTTCCACTAACACATCTCTGTCATTGCTTTATCCAGAGGGCCAGACGGAAGCCCTTTAAGACAGACCTCTTCTTTTAGCTGCTTCCTCTCTGATTTCAGAAGGAATGTGCCTCCGATATGACATCTCTCGTTTTTATTGAAGAAGTAAGTATCGTTTGTTTGTGCTGGCAATCTGCGAAGCCTGGTCATGCGGTGTGGTGGCGTGTGTTGTGCTGCTTGCCTGAGGAGGAGGACTCTCTCCTCTGGGAGAGCGAGAGGTGACCTTGGAGGAGTCAAGGACGAGTGAGGGGGTGTGGCATCTCCCCAGCAGGTGCTGCACTAACATGAGTGCACATGCACACACAGAAAACATAAATCGCACAAAAGTTGCATTGATTCATGCACATATTCAGACAAAGGGCCCTATCTTGCACCCAGCGCAATTTATTTCGTACACTGACGCATACATACATTTCACATAAAGATGCAATTCCTCATGCCGGTATGACTGCGCCCGAGTCCCGCCCACAAAGCTACTTGCGCTTCACGCTTGACACTTGCGTTTCAGATTGTGTAAGTAAGACTCAAAGTGACACACTCTGACAAGTATCACATGCAGATACACAGATCCAGAGCAAGCAGACACGCTAAATGTCACATGAAAAAAAACATACTGTACAGATCTTCAAAACAGCGATCCAACATATGTATACACAGGTATTTATATATCACACTGCCAAGAGCCTTCAGAAGCACAAGCCTATTCTGGTAACTCACACCAAAAGTATTCGAACCACTTTAACATACAGTAGTTAGACTCATTTGGAAACTATGCTTGGATTGTTTTGGAACGCAGCATATACAAGGGAATGAATAATGTGGGTTTGTTGGTACAGTACCTCAGGTGCTTGTCACCATAATCACAGAGGTGCAGACATATTCTATGGGAAACTCCTTTCAGAATGTCATTCCCACTGTCTAACGCTGCATTCCCTGCCATTGGGGGTTCGTGCCCTCCCTAACGCTTAATGGGAGCGCACTGCAGTCTCAACAAGACCTTTGGGAGCTGAGGGAAATCTGTGCTGGCACTGCAGCCCAAACAGTAGCACTTGGCTCTGTCTGGCTTTCTGGCTGTCTCCATCAGAGGACTGCCTGCATTTGAGACCCACTGATACTGTGACCCTCTGGCTGCTCTGGAACTTTGCTCGCCCATCGCTGTCCTAGCCCCGGCTAGACTCAGCCCCGGCCTACCTCCCTTTCTCCTGTTTCCATGCGCTGACATTTTTATCCTCCAGTTAAAACTTTTAAGGGCCCATTATCTAAGAGGAAGGAATGCTGCTTTAATGGCCTGGTGGCTCCATGTTTAGGCCACGCTCTCTTAGCAACCAACCAACGCTGCCATGTACCGAGAGAGACGACAGGCATCGCTGATCCTAGGGGTTTCCCTTCCATCCCGGGCGCCCCTCGCAGAAAATATGGGCGTCTGCTGTTCCAGGACTCCTCGTTTCGCTGTCCTAAAAACAGGCCGTCAGGGCCTAGCATGTCCATACAACTCTCTTGGATTTATACAAGCATAATGACTAAAGTTGACAAAATGACAAAATGACAAAAATTATTAATAAAGTTGAATCAAATCTGTCAACTACATGGGCTCTAAAGTTGAACCGAGCGGCCCATGGCTGGCTGGCTAGTGTGGCCCTGACTGGCTGTCTGCTGGTCAGGTCTGAGGTGCGCTGAGGAGGCGAGGAGTGCTCTGCTTGGCCCTTTGTCCTGAGAGGCCTGGCCTCTGCCTCCTCCTCAGGCTAGTGTTAAGGCTGGATCCCGCTTTTAACACCCACTTTTCAGACTTTCTCTTGATTGTCAGAATGTAACCAAGAGATATACTGTCTATAATTAGTCTTTAATTTATACAGTTTCTTAGGCTATGATAATAAGTAATAATATAATTATCGCAATTATTATCACCTGCTGTATATAGACTGTGTTGAAATTTTTCCTTTATCCTTTAATTATTCTAGAGTGATAATGAAGTCTTGTTGGATGGATTCTATATTATCCAGCAATGTAAAGGACTGACCTGACAGTTGGCAGGATTAAGATTTCTCAGTTGAATTATGAGTTTAACGTCCTCGTCTGCGCAAGAGACATTTTTATTCTTTACTGCCCCTGCAGAGGAAGCTAACTCATACTCAGTGTCTCTTTAAAAAGTTATTTCCAGTGATTGTGTTTGTTTTGTCTGAGTGGTGCACCCTGCTTGGCCCTGAGCGTTTAGACTGTTGTGTCTGTGGCAGTGAGGACTGTTGTTCTACTAAGTATATTTAAACTCTACTCTGCCACTGTTGCACGTTCCCTGTGAGCGTCCGTCTGTCTGTCTGTCTGCTGGGCGGGTCATGACCTGTCTTGGTTGGTTGCCACTGTGGCAAGGTTGCCGGAGAGAGAAAGTTTCTCTCTGCTGCACTCACTTAATTGCTGGGTGTTTTTTTTCCACCAAGTGCGGTGGTTTTTTTCCGATGTGGCCTGTCCTTGTTCAATTGTGTGAGAACCCATGTCCAGAAAGATCCTGGACAGCTATTTGTAAGGCTCCGTCCAAGCCACATGGCCTGTGCCCATATTTCTTGTCCAGCTCTCCCTGTGTAAAGCTGCGTATGTTCTTTCAGAAGGGTTCTACATGTAGGCGTTTTATAGGTCGGCAGCTTGTTTTAGGGGACTGGGGTGTTGTCAATCTGTAGGCAGCAGCTCACTTTCCCATCTGAGCATGAAGGGACACCTTTCTCTCTGCTTCCTATTATTTATTTCTATTTCATTTGTAGATGGAGACCCCATAGAAAATATGATAGCTTTAGTAATGATAAAAACTGAAGGTATTTGGCAGCCAGTTGAAGTGAACCGCAAAGGGTGGGCTACAGCTCGGCCATGGAGAAAAGGACCATTGTGTCAGCACTTTGGCTTTTATGGGTCCACAGAGAGGTGAAGGCCCAGGTTCTGGCCCCAGCCTGACTCATTATTGATGGATGGGTCTGCGGTGTTAGTGGAGAGGGGTCTAATATAGTTGCAGGAGGGAGGGTAAGGGGGTTTTTTTTGTTGGGGGGGGGATGCATAGTGACCTTAGTTAGGGTTTCAGAGGGTTTCAGTTAAGGTTGCCAAGTTCAAAATCCTACTCCTCTCTGTTAAACGCGCACAAGGAGGTGAGCCATTGATGCATATTCCTGGTCAAACAACTGTGATGTCTATGAGGTGGTTGGATAGTGTTGACCCTCCAGGAGAAGTGACTGCAATACCCAAGCTGAAGGATCATGAAGGATCAGGCGTTTTGGGGTGGATATCTCACCTCTCAGCACCTCCTAACGAACTAAGGTGGTGAAAAGCTTTAAAGACAGCTATCTAAATAACTTATCCTTTTTTGCACCATTGGCTTGACAAAATAGAGAGGGACTGGAAATATGTCTCTGACATCAGTCCTTAGTGAAAATAAATAAAAAGGGCCAGTTGGGTTTTTGGCAGAACACGTGGAAAACAAGAGGGTATCATTAGAGCAGATTCTGGAGGCAGGCGTTAAGCTGTATATATAAGTCCTTAAGGATTCAGCTTTGCATTATCGTTGTGGTCCGATTTGTCTGGACCTTTCGACTTAATGATAGTCTTTCTCCTCTCTTGGGACTTCACGCTCCTCTTTTATGATATGTTGAGGCAATTCTCAATGCAAGATTGACATCATGCTCTGCCTATAACTCTGGACTTGCACTTCTGCAACACTAACGCATCAGCAGGTCATTAGTTTTATAATTGTAGCCTTGTAGCATGTGCATACTGATGTGTTACAAATGTGAATGATTTCCAACAAGCTGTGCCTTCTTTACTTGGTAAGATAATTAAGTTATCAGCCTGTCAAGAGATTTAATGAGCCATCATTGGAGACATAGTTCTTTCTTCATTGGGAGGAGAGCTTTTTGTTTCTTTAATGAGGGAGGCAGGGCCTTGTCTCTGCTTCTGAGGTGATGATGCATCGTTACATGGAAATGATTCAGATCCAAGCCTCTGTAGTATTGTGTGTCCCGTTGTAGCGGGGGAGGTGACACTGCCTCCCATCATAACCGATGACATCAGTGTAACCTGGGTCTCAGCCTCATGTCACAGAAAAAACCTGCGCTTCTCTCTTTCACATTTGCACATCACACGCTGTATGAATAATGCATTTTGACAGTGTCACCTCTGGTGTAGCATGGAACTCCAGAGGAGGGGGGGGGGGGGGGGGTAAAGTCATCCTTAATTAATGAATCCCTGCACATTTCTTGTTTTGCTTTGAGGGAGTGTTCCAGTTGGACCAGGGTGTGGTGTGTGAGGGACTGGTTGAAAAAGTACCAATTAAAAACCTGATGTCACTCAGGTGTTCCCAATATCGTCCACCTGAACACTTTCAACGGATAAATGTTGAGGAAGGTTTGAGAGCATATTTACATACTCAGATCTCAAAGTCGGAAGCTGTAATTTGGTGAGCAGCAACATAAGATGTGTACATATTGATGAGTAACTTTATTTCGTTAGTTCTTCTTTAAGAACCGAAAAAAATTTGTGGACGATAATGGGGTCTGGAACTTTGGTGAATTGGAATGGACGATCAGGAGGTCATCTGATGAAGACCTCTTTCATTGGGCCCGTAGTATGTGGTGCACAGTTTCGAACTCTTCCTGAGTGTGTTCTGTTGGTTTTTCCCCTTGAAGGCAACACCTCCTGTAAGGTTCTAGCTGTGCAGGACCTTCATGTAGGGAGGGTTTGATCCTCTCTTCACACTGTCTCTTCTTTCTAACACAAAGAACGTGTCCTAACAAGCTATCATCACTCCCCGAGACTCTGGCAGAGGGTGCTGTCCATGTCATTCACCACATGCAGGCTGATTAAGCGTGTGTGTTTGTGTCTACAGTATGTGTGCAACGCTTGCGTGTGTCGGGGGGGGGGGGTAAATAGACCTCTCTCTTACTGTCTCACCCCTGTCCTTTTCCAGCTGCATCGCGGTCAGAGGGAGCTAAGGAAGGGCCCACCTGTATGGATAAGAACCACGGCTGTGCCCACATCTGCCGGGAGACGCCCAAGGGAGGGATCGCCTGCGAGTGCCGACCTGGCTTCCAGCTCACCAGGAACCTGAGGGACTGCAAGTGTAAGTGGACCCACGCAGAGGAAAGTATTATGTGAACTGTATGCCGATGGACACATCTAAGTGGGGGTTTAAGGGTCTATAATAATCTGACTAGCCTTAAACCAACCTGTTATCCCATCGAAAACCAGACCCATGACAGACTACAGAACCCCCTCACACACATACTCCATGCCCCTCTACCCCCAGCCCACACAAAACAAATGCCGGGGTGAATACGTAAGGATGGAATGAAAATAAATACTCAATTAGCAGCAATCTTTTATCCAAAGCGACTTACAGAAAGGACATGGACATTCTCCCTGAGGCAAGTAGGGTGAAGTGCCTTGCCCAAGGACACAAGATCTCACAGCCACAGCCAGGGTTTCGAACTCACAACCTTCAGCTCATGAGCCTTAACGCCTTAACGGGCTGAGCCATCTGACTCCCTCTTGAACCAACACTGAAACCTGGCAGGAGAAATGTGCAGTAATGCTGTACAGTGTTCAGGCCATCGGGGTTGAGAAAGGTTGAGCTCTGGAGAACCAGAGGGATGAACGGAGCAACAGGGCTCATCCTGTCATGGCTGGGGCCAGGGCTGATGGGGGATTTGTCTGTGTTTAGATAAGGATTGGAGAAGTGTTATTCCACTGTTTTTTCGTGACGGCCCAGGAAGAAGACATGAGGCGTTGCAGCGGGGGTGGGGGGGGGGGTGGGGGCGGGGGCGTGGGGGTGGACGTGGGGGTGCAGACAGGATGGCGGTGGAATCCCGGGCTTGACTCTTTGTCGGTCTGTCATCACAGGTGTATTTAGAGTGCTAATGTCGACACACAACAGTCTGTCTTTACTCACGCACACACACACACAATCAAAACAAAACATCGCTAGGCTTATTTGACACCCATTGTCATGTTGTGGAAATGTACGAAAGTCTCTGTCAGTTGCATGTATTGCAATGAAATTTCTTGTGCCTTCAAAAAAGACAACATGTCAATATCAGTTCATTTTTACATTCTTTGATCTTTGATAATAGTTACGTGAAAATGTTAGTTCTTCGTTCATGTGTTGTCGCTGTGTGCTGTTTTGCAGTGACCTGTAACTACGCAATGGGGTTGCCAGCACATCTGTGAAGAGACTGAGTTGGGGCCCAGATGCTCCTGTCACATGAAGTTTGCCCTTCACACTGACGGAAAGACATGTGTAGGTGAGTGAGCTCACCCTGAAGGAGAGCTGGACAAGAAGACAGGCTAGAGTCTGCAGAAACACGACCTGCCAGTACTGCTCACACACTGCTAGGCCATGTCGACCAATACTGATGACAAAAAGTTACAATTAGTTATCCAAATGTAGATCTACTCATTTGACACAGATGAGTGTGACCTCTCTCTGCTGCTGTAGATACTGCTGTAACTCTCTCTGCTCCTGCCCCTGCCCTCTGCTCCTGCCCCTGCCCCTGCCCTCTGCTCCTGCCCCTGTCCTCTGCCCCTGCCCTGGCTCCTGCCCCTGCCCTCTGCTCCTGCCCCCTGCCCCTGCCTCTGTCCTGCGTGCTGCTCCCTTTTCTCTCTCTGCTTTGCTAGCTCTCTCTCTCTCTCTCTCTGTCTCTCTCTCTCTCTCTCTGCACCCATACAGCCAGACAGACACAGCTCCTCAGGCCTCAGGTCATCTTACAGTCACGCCCCTTTTTATTAGACCCGAACTGACCTAATCTGGTCAGATCTACTACAGATCTCTGGTTCTGTACTGTTTTCAGCTGAGCTAAACAGAGCAGACTCACTTGTAGGCCCTGATACCTTGTTATATTGCCCTGTAAGGCAGGCTTCTATGGAGAAGACACTAGTTTTCTTATATTAGGTTGACCTCAAACAAAAGAGTTGCGAGGCTGGTTGCATGGTTCAGCTGTTTTTGGTGACTGGTAGATTTGTAGGCTGGTTCTGATGGTGAGTTAACTAGGTGCTGGTTGCCTGCAGTCGCTTGACTAATCTCCATGTTTGAGTGGCAGTTCGACTGAATGGTTACTTGTATTGGTCATTTGCTCAAAGTCTGGGACCAGGCCTGTTTACCACAGAGCAGGTCCAGGTCCAGGTCTGCTGAGGAACCATGTCTTTACTGCTGTTCAGTGCCAGGCCGCAACGCCCGCCACAACCAAATGAGAGGTCTCAATCTCGTCTCCCCAGCCTGGGCAGACCGGCGGCGGGCATGCCAGCGGGGCGAGCAGGCCGTCAGGCAGGATCTCTGGTTTCCCCCACAACCTCTGGGGTTCCAGGGGTGGATGAGGAAGCACTCTGTGGTTGCTACGTCTCCCAGACACTCTATTAGTTAATAAAATCCAAATAAAACAAACAAACCGACAAGAGGCCCTGACTGGAGGCTGAGTGACAGGATGATTGGGGGCGGCTTCAGCCCCTGCGTCAGCCAGCCAGGAGAGCCACCTTCATGAGGAAGCAAGCTGTCAGGAGAAGAAAGGAATTCTATTCTGGTTCCAAAAAACTTTAAAGCACGCAAAAACCCATTGTGTCTTAACTTAGTTTAATGCCAACATAACATGACATCTTTGACATCTTTTACATCTAGTGATATCTATAGTAACAATGCTGCAGTAGCGTAGTGGGAAATGCTGTGTAGTTACAGTCCTGTATGGTTTAGTGCGAGCAGTATACGCTGCAACACAAGGGGAACTGGGTATGGGGAGCTTTACACTGGCAAGCGGACGTTAACATTGATCTTGTTTTAACACAATAACATAACATGTATCCCTTTACTGCCACAATGGAGAAACTGATGCAGGTGCACACATGTTCAATACACTAGGCAGGAACCGTAGCCCCACCAGGAATCGAACCCAGGACACTGCACACACTGAATCCCGGGCTAAGCCATTGCACTGAGGGACCGGATGTGATAACATCATCTTCAGATGTCCCCTTCATAACATCCACTTACCCTGTACACCTCTCCCCTGTATGAGAGGTGCCCTCTGACACTTTTGTAATAACCTTCACCGCTAACACTTAATGCCATTCAGTTACATACTACACCCATCCCCATGTTCATTTTCAGTGTGTGTGCTCACAGTAACAAGAGATAAATGTAACCTCGTCTAGGTCTTCAAGTCTTATTTCCATCAGTCATGATAAAGCCTGACCAAGCCTCATGAACTTACTGTTGTACATAAGGGCTGTATTCTATCTATCTATTACTAGACCTAAAGTCTATACCAAAATTGTTACCAACCAAGTTGTTGTATGATGAGCTTCATGTGATGCAGTTTCCATGATATATATTGATGTTATATATATTCACGGAGTGATCACCTCCAACACCTAATGAAGCACACTCAGATGGTTTTACCCTGTGACTGGCTTCGTGTAGAAGTTTCATCTGGCTCTTCCAGCATGCTTAAGACTTCTCCTTATTAATCGTTTGTGGTCTCATGTGAGGTCCAGCAGATCTCAGTGCAGTGTGTCATGTGTGTCCCCACACCCAAAGCCACTATTCAACAATAGTGAGCAATGTACAGCTCTGTTATACGAGTCAGTTTGCGTTTTGATTTCTTTATGTTGGCATCACTTTGACTTTGTTACAGTACACAAGTCAAAGCACATTGGCTTTTACTGGTTATCGTGTCGGTGTAGAGCCATATATGACACACACACACACACAAGTGCACACGCATCACAAGTGATGTGATTTCATTTATCACAACAACAAAAAAACATTTGATTACCATAATCATTTCATTTAGGTGTAGTTTACAGCAAGCTGCTTTTCCACTGTGCTGGAGTGTGTTTAGACTTAACAATTCTGCAGATCACCTTATCACAGCAGAAAGGACGAGATGTCATGTGGAAGTATTCAAGCTGTTAGTCGAGCAAATCATAAACATCCCCAAATAGCAGGCAGATGCAGACATGCTTTGGAGTTGCAATCATCTGAAGAGTTAGTCACACTAGGCCATCCATCCACACATACACACACCCACCCACACACACACACACACACTCACACACATACACAAACAACCCACATGCACAGACACAACATATTCATGCACGTAAACACAAAGAGCTGCTCTATCCACATGCTCAAGCGAGTAACTCACAAACACACTTGCATTCGGGTGGTCCATGTCTTCACGATGTGTAGTGGTGTGTTGGAATGCATGTGACAGTGCTTTGTCTTCCTGTCTCTCTGCGTAGCCTAGAAGCATGGATTGTGGGTAGGGCATCTTGGGATGGAGTCATGTTGGGGTTACTATGGCATTGGATGTAAATATTGCATGCTGGGCGGTCTTCTATCCATGGAGGAAAAGTAGCAGTGCTGCTAATGAGTTTGTCTGACTGTAGAGGGGCACAGCATTGTTATCATGTCTGATCTGACCTTAAAGGCATGATTGAATAACCAGGGTAGCAGTGACATAATAGTTATTTTACTAGTCAACATCCCATTGAATGACTGACAGCAAAGTTCCACCGTAGTCTGGTATTCTTGGAGTCTGGGAGAATGAGTCTGGCCATAACTTTTCTGCCTACTTAATGCTGCCAACTTTCTTTCTTCTATCATAACTTTTTAACAGTTTATACTAATGCTTGTTTGAAAACAGCAACTCTGCCTGGTTTCTGTGTTTGCATGAACGCATTTGAGGAAATGGTATGTTTCCTTTGAGGTATTCCAATCACTCTATTGATACAAATCTGTCATCACCATTTTGAGCTAATCATGACAGTAATTGGCCGGGCTCTCAAAGTAGTCTTAATTTATGGAGTGTTTGATCGTGTAACCCAGATGAGAGGGATGGGGTGGTATAGTATGTATTACACCAATCTAAATCCAATTTGATACCAGAAGGCAACACTATGCGCTTACACATACTCTGTAGAATACCAAGCAAGCTTACACAAATCAACTTTGCAGCTTACATTGTCTTGATTGCAGGTATTCTGGCAAATCGTTTAACAAAGAGCACTAAAGCAGTGTTTTTGCAATGTGTGTGTGTGTGTGTGAATGCATGTGTGTGCGAATGCATGTATGTGTAAGTGTGTGTGTGTACGTATGTGTGTACGTATGTGTGTGTGCGTGTGTGCGTGTGTGTGTGCGTGTGTGTGCGTGTGTGCGCGTGTGTGTGCGTGTGTGTGCGTGTGTGTGCGTGTGTGTGTGTGTGTGTGTGTGTGCAGGGGAGAGGAGTGTCCAGCCCCGGCAGTCCCTCAGCTGTTTCCCAATGGTAAATATCTTTGTCCTCTGACTCCCCTGTGGGTGTCCTGATTGGGTGTTGGAGAAGGGAAAACTAACCTATCACATGCTGACTAGACCCCTCCCTCACAGAAGGGCATCATCCTTCTGACCCCTCACCTCTGACCCCTCCCCACCTTCCTCTTCCTTCTGTGAATGCCATTTCAATAACAATGGTGGCTGCCTGTGTCACCCCATGCCTTTCTAAGACACAGCTGGTGTAGGATAGTTTCAGACCATGAACTCTAAATAGAAACCTGATAGTATCACAACATCCGCAGCTTTCATTTCCATCAGTGTCCTTCATCTTTCTTGAGTTTTCATCACAAGGTTTTTCCTTATTCTACAGCAGTCTGAGAAGGACCCTCGTAGAATCTAAGTACCTTTTGATTGATCCTAGTAGGTGTATTACAAACTGACTGAGTCAGAAACGTATTGAACTTTCTAAAAGGCCCAAGCCTCTCTGATCCAGTTTTTCTGATGGCTGTTTATAGTTGGCCAAAGGGCTCTGGGTTTATTTATGTTTTCAATCAGTTGCAATGCACTGGCTGAATCAAGCACATCTCCTTGGCCTTGCTGAAGGTCCATTTGCATGGTGTCAGCTCCTGAGGGAGAGCCAGCAGGCCGGCCCTGAACTGATCCTCTGCCACACAACTGATGGAACACGCCACACCTCGCATGTCAACACCGCTCATGGTTCATGTCAACTTGGACCAAACGTTTTATACACAAAAACAGCACTTTTAGTCAGCCAATCATCACACGCCTGGAAAGTATGCTCTTTGTTATATAATGTATTCCAGAACTGAAGAATTAAAGTACTACGGTTTTACATATATTATTTTTATGTTTGGATAACTGAAATTTCCGTATTATGATCAATATGATCTGGTAAAATGTGAATAAACCTGCGGATTGAATAGACAGTGAATACAATTCTCCAGATGAATGATATATTGTGACGTAAATTAGGCTTGCTCTGTTACAAATGTTACAGATAAAGAGAGACAATGTGTGAAGTAGGTGTTAGGTAATACAGTAATAATCTTCCTTCTAAAGATTGGAGGCGGTACAGTGATTGTTAAAACTAACAGTGAGTAACGAGTTGTTACGCTAGCGGCTGGTGGTCATAGCAGGGGTCCTGCCGAACAGCCACAGCTACCTAATGAGGCCAAACATGGACACAGTCTGCCATGATAAAACGACCCCCCCCCCCCCCCCCCGTTGATATCAGAGGCTACAAACTAGCATCTGATCATGTGCGTTTGTGTGTTACAAAAAAAGCCTTCACCTCTTGATCTGGTTCCTTCTGCAGTCGGCAGTCGCTCCCTACAAAGTGACTGACTGCATGACTGCTGCTCGCTCCGCACACACATTTACATGCATTCATTTAGCAGATGTTTTTTTTACCCAAAGCGACTTCCAAGAAAGAGCTTTACGAAAGAGCGTTGGTCACTGAACGCAACAGCGTGATAGTCCCCAAACATAGCGGGTTTATAGATTATGAAACACAATACAGTAAGTGCCAAAGGAAGAGCCATAAGAGCATTCAGCCAAACAAGTTTACATATTTGAAGCAAGCACCTCCGACGGGCAATAGTGTACCTGTAGGAAGCGAACAATAACAGTGCACCTGACTGCGAGTACCAAAAACAGGTTTAAAGAACACGTCGAAAAAACAACAGGTTCCCCAGTAGGAATCCTTATGACCCTGGGGGAGAGGCTATTATTAGGACCAGCTGTGCCATTGAACTCTCGGAACAAGTGAGTCTTGGGCCTTTTCTTTAAGGTGAGAAGACAGTCAGTGTTTCTGATGGAGGCGGGGAGTTGATCCCTGCATTGGGGAGCCAGACAGGGGAAGGGCTTGTGTTGGGCTCTGGCGCTCTTGAGGGGGGGGACCACGGACCAGAACTGTCGGTAGGGCTAGGTTACACGGTAGCTTGCTGATCTGAGTTCAGTTTAAGGCCCCATTATTTTGGGGGGAAGCATTCCAACGTAATGAGTACACTGTAATATTAAACACAAACAAAGTATGTTTAGTAAGTTATTGTGGTTTATAGATGTAGTGCTGTAAAAAAATCTGATTGTACTGGAATAAATCTTGTTTGTGCATTGGTAGAGCTGGGCTATAAGAGATAATGTGAAGGCTAAATATATTAAGATATGTTGAATGTAAAAACACATGTGCATGGATGGGATTTGGCCCGGTAGTACATGTGCCAAATGGTTAAGCAATTGGTGACATGCCGGAAATGTTAGCTGTTATTTTGGGAGATTTTGAATGGAAGTGCCGACCAAACCATAACTACCGCTGCGTCCGTTCAAATCTAACCTTAATTGTGTTGGATTGGCAGTCACTGAAAAGTCAGTCATTCCTTTAGTGGAATATGTTCCAAGTCATCACATCATACAATTCCTGCTATACTTGAGAGTGAGATGCGTTTACATCACATTAACATATGGAACCCATAAAGACCTCGCACTTGACATGTCACAACCTTCATATTGGGATGTGTTTACGAAAGTCTGCCCACTGTTCATTTCGGGCTACAACCCAATATACTGTTTATGTGCCTGGTCTCCATCCAGAGAGCACAACCCACACACATACCAGAGTTAGTGTTGCTCTCCCCTTTCTTTTTTTTTATTGGAATGCCATAATGTCATAAATATTTATTTTCCCCCTGAAACACATTATCATTACTGTTTGGGGAGATGACTGTCTGCTAACTGACTAAGCATTTTGTAGACATGTCCAAACAGTCTTCTCAGTAAGCTTGCCAACTCACAGTGCCTTGTAGTGTGCAATTTATAAAAACACTGTGCCACACGCTCATGACTGGGCAGGAGGGCTCAATCTACCCAGAGGCCCCCAGAGGGGTTGTGGAGCCGGAGCCCCAGACGGCCCCAGGTCCCAGGGGATGTTTACAGTAGTCTGCTCCGTCATGGGCGCTACTGTCTGTGCAGTTTCATGTCAGAGAGAAGAGAGTGAGGTGTTTCCCTATAAGAAGCTGGATCCTGTGTGGAAACTGGGGCAGCTGTGTGTCCTCACCAGTGCCACGTGTGAGAGGGCTCCTCTGTACCAGCCCAACCCAGCCCAGCCCCGCCCAGCCGCCACCCAGCCCCGCCCAGCCCAACCCAACCCAGCCCCGCCCCACCCAACACAGCCCAGCCCAGCCCAACCCAGCCCAGCCCCGCCCAGCCGCCACCCAGCCCCGCCCAGCCCAACCCAGCCCAGCCCAGCCCAACCCAGCCCAGCCCCGCCCAGGCCATCCCAGCCCCATCCCCTCCCAGCCCCGCCCAGCCCCAGCTCCGCCCAGCCCAACCCAGCCCAACCCAGCCCAGCCCAGCTCAGCCCAGCTCCGCCCAGCCCCCGCCTAGCCCAACCCCGCCCAGCGCCTCCCAGCCCCGCCCAGCCAGCACTCTGCGGTGAAGCCATCCGTCTCTCCAGCTGTGCTGTTGCCATTTATGAGATAGGCTCATGGGTCCTTAATAGACTTGGATTGTAAAGAAACCGCCGACCAACATCCCTGCTGACAAAAAGCTACTTCACCTGATTATCTTGAAAGTTGTTCATAAGGCTTGGGGGGTTTAATTTAGTTATTTGAAGCCATTGGCGAAGCTGCATAAGATCGTTACATCTATGAGCTCTTTTAAAAAGAGGAACTTATTTTCCTTTGTTTTTAAGTGAAGGTCTCATTAGAATCGGACTGTATCTGGAGATGAAGACCTGGCTGTCCCTCCCTGTCTGGCTACCGTTTCCTCCTCAAATAATTATTGCTAGCGCAGAAACCCAGCCTGCTGAAATTGCTTTTTTATCCCCCAAATGCCAGGAAGGTTTGGTCAAGGCTGTGAAAAACAGCGTTTTTGTTCTGTTAAGAAGTGCAGCAGTCGTCCTTGCAATGAGGCGAGGCAGATGGGACTCTCAGGGAGTCTGGAGTCTCCTTTATTTAAGAGCAGGAACATGCAGACACACACACACACACACAGGCTTGGTCATGTGTATTCAGATTAACCAAACTATCTCAGCATTCTTGCCCTGTCTTTTATACATAGCATAATACAAGGTTTTTTTCAATGTTTACATTTTAAATATAAAATAATAAATAGTTGCTGGATTTCTAACTGCAGCCCTCTGAAGCCAATTTTCCCATTAGTTTACAAGAAAACTAACCTTTCCTTTAAGCATCTAATTCTTTTAACCTTGGAATGAATGATTTTGTTATGACCTTGGGTATATGTTGGCTTGGAGGAGCTGGTGAAGTTAAAGATCTTGTTCTTCTTCGGGTCTGATTGCTGCTGTGGTTCTCTTGTTCTCCAGAGACCTGTGCTGTTAACAATGGGGGCTGTGACAGCACCTGTCACGATGCCGTCACAGGGGTCCGCTGCAGCTGTCCTGTCGGCTTCACTCTGCAACCAGATCGCAAGACCTGCAAAGGTAGAGCACACTGCCCCTCGGCAGGACCACCCCCATCCACCTCATCACTCACCTCATACAGGCAGCAATCTATCACATATCAATCACATACAGTCCAGGCTGTCAATCGTGTGGATAATGACTGTTAACTTACCCTAACCTACACTTTGTTAGTCGCAAAATTCCATATTTCTGTCATCTTCTCTGATCACAGCTCACAACAGCTCACAACCCAGTATTCAAACCTCCAACACTCAGAAACTTCAAATGTCATGTATTCACCTCAGGGCAGGTTGCTTGATATTCAGAAGAGCTGGTCTACCACTGAACTGATGTTCTCACTGTATGGCTGGACACAGGAACAAATACACTCGGCGTGTCCTCTGGATGGTTTACATCATCATTGTTTAATCTTAAACTTCTGAAGGTTGACTCCTCATCCCCATTTGACATGTGCAATGTAGTTTATTCAAAGCAGAAAACATGTCTTTGATTACTTTGTTGTTTGGGACAAAGAAAGAAATGGTCAAATTGACAAAAGAGAGGGAGACTTTCTGGAGGACAAGTAGTGGACCATTCCTGCCAAGATGCCCAGAATAGGAATCTGCTTCCCCTCCAGTCCTCATAACATTACACTAACAACTCTGATAAAAGTACATTGGCTTTTCTTTTTTTTTGGTCTTCAGACCAAGAAAATCAAAGCCAACTCAGACAGAACTGGCACAAGAAACAGCAGATGGCTGCAGGCGACGTTCTCTCTCAGGCAAGGGGAGACAGAGAGAGAGAGAGAGAGAGAGAGAAAGAGAGAGAGAGAGAGAGAGAGAGAAAGAAAGACGAGGAGAAAATTATTTTATTCAGTTTCTGATGCATTTATTTCAACCAGATGATATGGTCTCCCTCCAGAGTCAAACAGTTTAGAACTGGGATTAAGATTTAATCAGAACCACAACCAAACTTGTCAGGCCGAGCCACCAATAAAGCGACAGTGAGCACATGATAAATCGATCGGACATCGACCAGAAACAGAAACAAAAGCACGTTAATGAGTAAAGGCAGAACTGCGACATAGTTGTCTTCTCGTGAGACATGATGTGGTTGGATCCTAACCCTAACAGAACACGGGTCACTGAGAAAAATCATTGAAGTTCCTTTTGCAAATCGCCTTCGGAAAAGCGACCAGTACGTTACCCAGCCTTGAGCTGCAGTTTCCACACGCTGCCCTCTAAAAAATGGACTGTTTATTCTCTCTCCACAGACATTGATGAGTGTCGCCTGAACAACGGGGGGTGTGACCATGTGTGCAGGAACACGGTGGGCAGTTTCGAGTGCAGCTGCAAGAAAGGCTACAAGTTGCTGACCAATGAAAGAACCTGTCAAGGTAGGAAGCCACCCTTCTGATTTGGCTGGTGTGGTTCCCTCAAAGCAGCAAGGATCTAGTGGATGCTAAGGATCCTGTTGTGTTCTAAAGCCCTTCGATCTGACAGTTGTTGCTAAGGTAAGTTTCGATTGTGCCTCCTGAGTGGCTGCTGACCTGGCCTCTCTGGCTTCAAGGAACGGCTGCGGTAGCCACAGCTCGGTGGGGGACCGGGGGAACTAGTTGCAGAACAAATAAAACGTTTACCGTGGCGGAGTACAGGTGTGGAGAATTAGAACTACAGCTCTGAACCAACCGCTGTGTCTTGGGCAGAATCAACCCTCTTAGAAACATCTGGAAAGAGAGGAGGCCAGGCCAAGACTGCAGGACTCACGCAGTGGAAAAACAGATGACGTGCATTTCTTTCTCTTTATTGATGTGGTCAATCAATATCCAGCCTGTTATGGATCATCGTCATGCAAGGGACTCAGCTTTGAATGGTACCATCCTATGTAGTATGTGCACAGTACAATGATGGACTGGAGCAGTCATTCTATGTCCCAACCCGATGAATTACAGCTCCTGAAAATGATTTTGCATTTTTAGGCACATTGCTTTTGGTTTTGTTTTTTTGCAGTGAGCTTATCCAAAATATCCAGAGAGTTCAGCCCTGTGGTGTTTCGACACGAAGCTTGGAATTTGCTTTAGTGGTGTGTTACAAAGTACCGCTGCAGTGTGCTGAAGAACTCTGTTTTGTTTAGTGGGAAGGGCTTTTGATACATTTTCTTTTGTGTTAAGTGAGGTGTTGTCATTTTAGCATGCAATGCAACACACCTCTGTTACACAGATTCATCCATCCCAATCCTACTTCTTTTTCTCCCAGTCCTTGATCTCTCCCACCCTCCTTCTCATCACTCTCTACCTGCCAAGTCACTGCGGAGAGGCTAAACGAGACCCCCCCCCCCCCCCCCCCCCCCCCCCCCGGCCCTAAAAGAGTAATTGTGTTCAAATTGCTTACAGTGTGGTGCAGCTGGTACAATAATCTGTGGTATCAGTAGCCCCCTGTGGCACAGTGTGTCATTTCAGAATGCCTTGGTGCAAAGAGGCAGGTCTGCTGCTTGTGGCTTTAGACAGATGGATTTGAACGTCCCCAGCCAACAATACAACTGGTGACCTCTAAACGTTGAACGAACAATGTCAGCATCAAGTAGTTGGCCCAGTGACAGAAAAGTATAACACACAAGACCAAACAGTGCTACCATAGGGCGTTTATTTGTTTAACTTCAACAAGAATGTACTGCTCGCTGATCACGCTTGATTTTTTCTGCACACATTTAGACACAGCTTTCAAATCATTGCTCTCCATCTGTGGACTCACAATTGTCAAATTGCGTGTTTGATTTGAATGCCTGTTGATTATTATCTGAACAACTATGCAAACCATTAGGTGACATCTTGATTTAATTAAATTAAAGCATTTTGAATCCAGCTCTATTTCACTTGCAGTGTATCCGCCTGTAGATTGAGAAGCTTGGGAGGGTGTTGCTCAAGCTGGGCCCACTCCAGGCATTCCTCACTACTGTCAACACGCAAACACACACAAACACATACTGTCACCCCCCCACCCCACCCTCCCCCCCCCACCCCCGCTCATGGGGGCATTGGGGGGAATGACTTTATCAGATCCACCGTCTTCTCTTGAAGAGGGCGTATCCATGATAAGGGTGTCATCTGTTATCCTTAAACAGCCTTTCCCTTTTTGCCTGTCTTGCTTTGTTTCATCATTGGATTCTTGAAACATGTATTTAGTCTTGTGGGTTGTGACTGTGTGTGAGCAAAGGCAGACCTGCAGGTAAGCCTTGGTCTCAGTCAGTCAGACTCTGACAGTATTGTGGTGACCTGTAGCTCTGCTGACAGATTTGAATCTTGCTCAGTGAGAGTGATACGGCACCCCATAAATAGCTCTTGTCTAAGTGAAAGTGAGATGCTGTGATTGAGAAGACGAGGGTGTTACTGTCTGTCGAGGTTCCTAAGCCTGCAGCCAGCGTTCCCTGTGTCTGCCGTCCTCTGTGTTCTCGTGGTCTCCAGCACGTACGCTCAGCCCTCGCTCCACCAGGCTCCTGCATGCCTCACCTCACCAGCACCACCTGCCAAACACACCTTCATACAGGATCACTCAACATGGCCGAACGCCATCACCATGTCATCGAGCTGCTCGAAGGACCGCACAGTCCTTACTGCCTTAAAAAAACGGGATAGGTCATTTCCTCAGACTATCACAAACGTTTTGTTTTTTTTGTGTGTGTGAAAAGTCATCCGTAGTGTCAGCCCTCAATCCTCCCCCAGCGCAGGCTCTTCAGGATGTGTTGTCATGGGGGCTGACCACAGGTCCCCCTAGAGGACAGGACTGGAGACATTTCAGTGTGAATTGGTTGTCATGGAGAGCAATGCAATATCAGAAAAAAATAACTTTTTTCCCCAACGTTAAGCGTCAGACAGCGTTGAACCTCCATTGGGGTTAGATAAGTATCAGCACCACTTTGGCTGGATATATATCACCTCCATTTGTCAAATTGCTGTAATAAAAGCCTTCTTGGTGCATTTGAAAACTTTTAAACATTGTCTCTGTACCCCGTCCTGGATCACTAAAGACATCCTTTTGCAAGACGAGAAGATCACCTAATAAGCTTTTAATCTCCACCCAAGTAGATTTCTCTGGTTGAAGGTATTCTCACAAGTGAACTTGCAGTGGAACAGTCAACTTCTCTCATTATCAACCTGAGCAATGGTTTGTGTGTCAGCGTATGGGGATCATCATACTTAAGGTCAAACTTCTGACGCTAAGTCTGAAGTTTTATTAGGTTCTAGCTACCCAGTAGTTTTACACTCTCCTCCCCCAGTCCTCTAATTGGCATTTAATGCACACTATAATCACTATACATTAGACTTTTATCATGTGTTTGAAAGACTGACAGTTCCTTAAAACCTTAACAGAAGTGTCGTGGGGGTGAGAGAGATGAGCCGAGGTGATATGCTTGGGAGATTCTAAACTTTTCAATCCTATTCATTTTAGCCAATTAAATCCTATGGAAAGATATAACAAGGCTCTATTCTCTTCCTTTGCCAATCCTTCCGTACATCCTGTCTGGGTATTACCTTGGTAATTACAGGCATTTCAAATCTTCAAAAGCCAAATGGCCTCCTTACTCCCTGTACGGGTCTAATGATCCAGGGTCCGTTGTACTGTGGAGGACAGAACAGGAGAACATGTATGGGGGACTAGTGCAGCTCCATTCAGCCCATACAGGCTCCAGACTCAAAGGTAACAATAGACAGGAAGAGGTTGTTGTGCAGTGGGTGGCAGGTGGCA
Source organism: Protosalanx chinensis (assembly GCA_030340685.1). Lineage (NCBI taxonomy): Eukaryota > Metazoa > Chordata > Actinopteri > Osmeriformes > Salangidae > Protosalanx > Protosalanx chinensis. The sequence goes on along the minus strand of CM059320.1, from coordinate 1,849,963 downwards.
GGGAGGGGTGGCAGGGTCAGGTATGGGGGGGGGGGGGGGACGGACAGACAGGGGGGGGGGAGACAGATTCCTGACCCCTGTTCTGTTCTCACATTTCTCTGCATTCCTTGATAAGCAAGACTGCGTCTTAGACAAATGATCTCCACATGGCCTCGGGGCTTGAGGCAGGGAGGGCAGGGAGATAGCCCAACTGGAGGAGGGATCATTAGTAACGATGAAGGCCTCATTTAGAGCGGGGGGGGGGGGGGGGGGGGGGGGAACAGAGATGGGAGGTGATGGACAGGTAGCAGTGAAGTACAGTGTGGACCTGGTGTAACGGTGTGTTTACCGTGTGTTTTCCGGTGTGTTGCTCACTGGAGGTGGGTAGCCACTTTCTCAAACACCACATGAGATCATTCTCAAATTAGAAGAAAATATAATTGTGGTTGTTCAGGTTTATGATTTATTGTTATATATATGACTAGTCCAATCTGTCACAGAAAAATATTTTGGTTCAGTGTGAACTTATGTAACATTGCTCTTGGGCAAATGAGCAGTGACGTTTTGTTGTTCTTAAAAGTTCAGTTTTTTTGTAAACAAAAAAAAAAAAAAAAGAAGAAAACTACAGAAAATAAACATGTTTTAAGAAGTTGCATAACTGATTTCTTCTGTACAGATCTGAAACCCTGCCTCTTTGTCCCCCCTCTCTTTGCAGACATCGACGAGTGTTCATTCGACCGGGCTTGTGACCACTCCTGCGTCAACTCCCCTGGTAGTTTCCAGTGCTTCTGTCATAAAGGCTACGTCCTGTATGGCCTGGCACATTGTGGAGGTGAGGTGACACTTCTATTTCCCCTCTCAATTCCTCTCTCCATCCCATCAATCACAGGCCCACCACACATCCTCTAGATCCCACACCTCAATGCTAACTTCTCTCCTGTACAACTCAGGTTTGTTTAGAACACCACAATACACTTGGAACTGTCATTATGGCAGTACTTCTGCTAAGTATAGTCTCTTATCTAGGCTTCTTCTGTGTACTGTATTCCATGGCAGTCTGGTAAATAATGCTACAGTGTTTAGTCTAGTGCTTGCGGATGGGGTGTGGGGTATGTGTTATGGCAAGGGTGGGGCTGGGTTTGGATGTGTCAGTTGGGCTACGTTGTGGTGCTCTCTGCTGGTGCTTCCAAACCGCCCGCTGTGAATAGAGACAACGAAGAGAGTGTTGTGTATCAAACGGTGCGGATGGCATCAGCATGTTTCAGTGTCACCTTTGATGGTGTACGTCTCGCCTGCTAAGGCGTGCCACTGTCTCCAGAGCCTGAGGGCACAAGGAGAAGTGGAGGACAGAGAGAGAGAGTTCACCCCTCAGCATGCATACCAGGAACTTTGCTAAGATGTCTATTTTGCGATTCTTCTGTCACCTGTGGTTTTGACAAGTCTACCATTCTGGGCTGTTATGACAGCTGTGTTTGTATCTTCTCGGAAATGCAATGTGGCAAATACTAGTGAAATACATGATATACATTAATTAAAACAAATATGTAAATCTAGAAAACTGAGTGGTAAGGAATGCCGATGGTGTCTGGAGCAGCACGAGTCCTTTATGCTACTGTTGAGAGATGATGATGAATGACTTCCCCATCCTCCTTGTGTCTAGCATCCAAAACTGTAAGATAACCCAGAGATTTCCGGGCGAGCCCCTGTGTCCTGCCCTCTTCTCCCAGGGGTGACCGGGGTTATATCCCTCCCTATCTGTTGCATCAGCATAAATACAGCACACAAACACCCCTGAACTTAACAATAGGCTCAACCCCCAACCACCTCTCCTGGGTCTGTCCTGTGCTTCCCAGGACAGTGAGGACTCTGAGGACCTGTACTCTGCCCCCAGATGGGAGCTAAGGGCAGAGATAGCAAAAGTACACATATCCCTCCAAGTCCATACTACTACCTAAGTGTTTTTGAAAAAGGTTGGCAGAAAAATAATACATGAATACAAAAATATACTATAGATAAACATGCAGCAGGAATCATTTTTGACATCTCCCTTATATATGGCCAAGGATGATCAGGAATGTGTTCATGCTAAATCCTGATGGAGCATGGCCAACTCTGTCTCATCCATAACGCTAGCCATACGCTTAGAACAACAAGCTCTTACTTTGTAAACAAAGAGAAACTCCCCTCAGACAGTAATGCATGTCTATTATTGTATAGACTTTCTACCCTCTGACGAGCTGTCCAATGCTATACCTGTAACACTGCCTCTCTGCCACTGCCTCTCTCTGGTTCAGTCTGTCAGACGTGGCTCCTGGATGTCACCACAGATGTTGATGTGACTTGAAGAAAGCATTGCAGAAACAGGCCTTGCTGATTCATTAGGTCACCGTCAGCACCTGAAAGGCGTCCACTTCTATCCTCCCTCACAATCTCAAGTAGCCTGCTCTCCAAGAACTGAGCGCCTCTAAGCGTTTATACAAAGAGAGGAAGAATGAACTCCATGGCGCCTGCTTATTGCAGGCTTGAAAATCAAGATAAGAGAGCACTTGTCATCCATATTATCATGTTTCATGGGGGTTTTCTGTGTTTTTCTCTTATTCAAATGGGGCTGTCTGCTATGGAGGTCAGATATTCGCAAGGACGCGGTGCGTCTTACAGGCTGATGTATCTGTATCAGCTTGCAGCCTAACAGCAGCCAAACACTCCTGATGAAGTCATTATCAGCTCCATCTGGGAGTGAGAAGGCGTCCAGACTGCTTTTATTCACTCTGAATAATTGAACTGGACAGGGAAGAACATTGTATATCAGCAGGGCACGTCATCAATCATGGACATTATCCCTGTCCGTCTTTCACACCCTCTGTCTTGGTTTGTCCGTCACTCAGACCGGCCTCCATCATCCTCCTCACTCTCTAATAAAGTCATTTTTTGCCTCGTGCACAATGTGGTTTACAGTGGTTTGTTGACTTGCATGTGTCAACGTATGTGCGTATGTGCGTGTGGTATTGTTTGCGTCAGAAGGTTTTCGAATGTGGCCGTGTTTGTAGTCTGCTAACAACGCTTCCTCGCAAAGCCATTTCCGACGGAGAAATGTTCTGGGGTGATATATCACATGTGCTGGATTAAAGATCTAATGAGCAATCAAGCGTGTTTACAAAAACACACATTCACCCTAGATGTGATCACTGGCAGAATCCGATGAGCTGACCTTACAGAGGCAACCACAGTCATCAGAAAACACATTCACTCAAATGTTCGCACTGTCCTCTGAAGTCGAAGTGTCCAGCCACTTTGACAAACTCTACAGGGATATAAGAAAGGATATACATTGAGTGAGCAGCCAAGGGCTTTGTGTTTGCATTGTCATCATCTGAATCCCATTCCTTTGTAGATATTGACGAGTGCAGTATAAACCGGGGCGGATGTAAATATGGCTGTGTTAACACGCTTGGAAGCTACGAATGTACCTGCCCCCCTGGATACAAGCTTCACTGGAACAAGAAAGACTGCATCGGTATGGAGCAACACTGCCACCCAGTGGCTGAAAAGCTGGAACTCAACATTGACATTGTAGTAACACAATGACATAGTGGCGCTTAAGATAACATTCTCACAGGTCTCTCAACATCACGAAACTGTCTGATTGCGTGATGTTTTGTTTTTATGATGCTCCTCTTAGAGCTGGTCAAATGTCTGTCCGGACTTGTGGCTCCTAAAGCCACTCTGACATGCAGCAAGACGGGCAAGAAAGAGAGCTGTTCCCTAACCTGCGTCTCCAAAGCTCATTATCTTGCAGGTGAATGACTCACACAAGCTTGCTTACATACACTGACAAACCAACCACAGACCTGTTTAACATGCACAGTGTGCAGGGAATGTTTAAGACTGTGTGACTGTTTTCAGAGTCTGACAGCAGCTACAGTGTGAGCTGTGGTATTCCCATCCTCAGGGGCAAGACCTCATCCAGACTGAACACCAGCAGCAGCAGTCAGAGCTGCATAGGTAAGCACACAGCCAGAGGTGGGCGTTGGTCCCAGTCAAGGTCACTGGTACCCTCCCATCCACTCTGCTCTGTTTGTCTGTAGAGACTCTGGCTCCTCCAGTGAAACAGACGGCTTCTTTCAAGATCAAAGACGCCAAGTGTCACCTGCACCCTAAGCTAACTGGCCGGGCAGAGGACAGGGGCCGGGCGCTGGGGCCAGGTATGGAGCTGGCCGTCGCATCATATTTGAACCGGTGGAAGTCACTACTAACACTGACTGACTACAATATCCGATCTCAGTAACTGACCTGGTAAGACTGTGTTTCTAGGAGGTGGACAGCCCTGCAGTAACTGCCTGGTGACGTTTGTCAACCTCAAATGTGACTCTTCTAAGAAGGCTAAAGGTCGACGCGCCCGTAACCCTACCAACAAGGAAGTAACACGGATCACCCTGGAGTTAGAAGCAGAGGTCAAGCCAGGCGACACCACAGGTCAGGATTAAACCTTCATTACTTTATAAAACTCGATCGTCATGACTACTTCATCCAGACTTCTTGTGTGAAAGCAATGTTAAGCTAGTGACTAGTAACGTCTGGTAATGAGTAGCCTTGGTGTCATGTCAGGGAGCTGTAACCTCAGCTGTCTGAGGCAGCGCATGGAGAAACAGGTGAAGACCTACATCAAGGCCCTGAAGAAGTCCATCAACCAGGAGCGCTTCCTGATCCGCGTGGCAGGCCTGGAGTACGAGGTGGCCCAGAAGCTGCCTCAGGCCACCACTGGACCGGAAAACTGTGGCCCTGGGCGAGAGAAGGACAGCGGGCGCTGTGGTAAGCCCTGGAGGGTAAAAACACTGGGGTGTTAGCATGTGTCTAAAACATGTGGCTTGCCGTGTGTGTGAATGCAGCAAGCGGAGTGTTCCACAGGTTGTGGTGTTATTGTGAGTAGCTACAATTGGATGTTGGATCTTTTTAGGCCCTTGTGAGTGACTGTGTTGCTTTCATTATTGTCCTAGTATCAGTGGGTGTGTGTGTGTGTGTGTGTGTCCAGCTCCCTTACCAGAGCCTCTGTGGCTGTTCTCTCAGTCAGATGCTTGCCAGGCTCTTACTATCATGGAGAGCAGGAGCGCTGTGTCCAGTGCCCACCTGGCACGTTCCAGGAAAGGGAGGGCCAGCTGGCCTGTGATCTCTGCCCTGGAAGCGACGGACATGGACCTGCAGGGGCACGCAACATCTCCTCTTGTGCAGGTACATGGACATTCCAGGTGCAAACTACTGTTCGGGATTTGATGAACGATCACATACTGCAGCAGCCTTTTATGATGCTAAAGAGGATAGGATGTTCTTCAAGTGTCTGTACTGTGCCAGTAAGTAGTTACTGTGCCCCAGTTTGTGTTAACTTGAGTGGGACGTGTCTGTTTGACTGTAGGCCAGTGCCCTACTGGTTACTTCTCCAATGATGGGTTCAAACCCTGCCAGCCGTGCCCCCAGGGCAGCTACCAGCCGGACCTGGGCCGCACCCTCTGCTTCCCCTGTGGGGGTGGGCTGAGCACCAAGAAGGAGGGGGCCAGCTCCTTCCATGACTGTGAGGTCAAAGGTCAGGACTCAATCATCTTTGTAGATATGTTATTTGTACTTCTATGTTATTTGTATCATATCTGTAGTGTATTTAACTTTTTCTGCTCATTTCTGCCACAGTGAATTCTATGTTTGTTTATCTTGCATAGCGAATAAACCCCATTCTGATTCTGATTCTTCCAATGCGATTGCTAGCCATAAACACAGACTTGTCATCCCTCATGGCTGTTTTGTAACTTTGTGTGTGTGTGTGTGTGTGTCTTCCTCGTCCCTGCAGTTCAGTGCTCCCCTGGTCACTACTACAACACCACCGTTCACCGGTGTATCCGCTGTCCCCTGGGCACGTACCAGACAGAGTTCAGACAGAACTACTGCATCTCCTGTCCAGGGAACACCACTACAGACTTCGATGGGGCCACAAGTGTCTCTCAGTGCAAGAGTAAGTGCCTTGGAACGTACCTCCTCTTTGAAAAAATGAATAATTCAATACTTTTTCCTTTTGACTGACTTCCACTTATTTTCACGTGCTGCAGACAGAGAATGTGGCGGAGAGATGGGTGAGTTCACAGGTTACATCGAGTCACCCAACTACCCGGGGAATTACCCTGCCAATGTGGAGTGTATCTGGAACATCAACCCCCCTAGTAAGCGCAAGATCCTCATCGTGGTTCCTGAAATCTTTCTGCCCTCGGAGGACGACTGTGGAGACGTGCTTGTTATGAGGAAGAACTGTGAGTACTCCTCATATTGCCTCATAGTACATGTTCATTACCAGGATTCTACAGAGCTAGATAACGACCCATTCATTGGAATCAGGTGTGTGGGAGCTGGGAAACATCGAAAACATGCAGAACAAGGGGTCCCTTGAGGACCAGGGCTAGGAACCACTGGCCTAAACCTCTGGACTGGGATGTATTCCATTTGATCATAAGCGACCTTTTGTGTGAATCGATAATAGCACATTTACATTTATGGTACATTACATTCACTCAGTTAGCAGACACTTTTCTCCTAAACGAATTCCAAAAGAGATTTTTTACAAAAGAGCATCGGTCACAGATCATAACAACGATATTACAAACATTGCGGGTAGCCAGAACATGAAGCATACATTCTGAGAAACTAAACAAGTGCCAAAGGCAAGAACCACTAGAGAAGTGGTAGGGAATCCTGGTCCTCGAGAGCCATAGTCCGGAAGCTTTTTGATGTTTCCCTACTCTAGTACACCTGATTCTAATGAAGGGTCGTTATCAAGCTCTGTGGAAGCCTCGTTATTAGAATCAGGTGTGATGGAGCAGGACGAAAACCTTCAGGACTATGGCTCTCGAGGACCAGGGTTCCCTACCCCTGCTCTAGAGCATTCAGTTCAGTTCACATCAGGGAGTTCATTGATCACATGCATCCTAAGTGTTACTGTTGCTTTAGGATCTGGGATCAGCACCGTCACTGATGTTTCTCCGCCATCTTCTCTTCTCCAGGGTCTGCCACTTCCATCACAACTTATGAGACCTGTCAGACGTACGAGCGGCCAATCGCCTTTACCGCACGTTCCCGTCGCCTCTGGATCAACTTTAAGTCGAACGAGGCCAACAGCGCCAGGGGCTTCCAGATCCCCTACGTCACCTATGATGGTAACCCCACAGCCCTGAACATCCAAACACATGAGCTCACTGATAACTCTACTGTGCACTGGATGTTTACTTTGTTTTTGTTTCCCCATGTTCTCACAGAGGACTATGAACAGCTGGTTGAGGACATTGTGAGAGATGGTCGACTGTATGCCTCAGAAAACCATCAAGAAATTCTTAAGGTAAGTGGACGGATAATCATCTGCATTTTTCTTGGACTATAAGACTAATGATATAGTAAATAATGCTATTTGTTTCGTTAATTTCAGGATAAAAAGCTGATTAAGACTTTGTTCGATGTGCTCGCCCACCCTAACAACTACTTCAAGTACACCACTCGAGAGTCCAACGAAATGCTGCCTCGCTCCTTCATACGCCTCATAAGCAGCAAAGTGTCAGCCTTCCTGCGACCCTACAAGTAGTCAGTACACATATTGCCCATTACCAGACCTTGCCCCTCGATACAGGCAACCACACCCCTTTTACGGGAAGTCAAACACCTTTTCTTTTTTTTTTCTTAGGCTTTGAGAACACACTCTCCTAAGCAGCTTTTCTGGTTGTTTGTTGTTTTTTTTGTTTTGGTATTTCCCAGTCACAGTCCTTGAGCCAGCTCAAGACAAAACAAAGGCTGACTGACTGAAGGATTTTCCTCTGTAATATTTATCGCCGCCCCAATTGTGTTCAACATTCTCATTTTGTGTACATTGCCTCTCCGTCCTTTCCTTAGTGGTCCCTTGTTTTTGCAGCTAGGGGGTGGGTCTGTGGTTTTATCTGTAAAGTCTGTGGAATGACTAAACAGACACGAGTGGTGACTATTTGAGAAAAAAAAGAGGAAATGCATTAAGAAGGGTGATCAGTTTGCCACGAGGTTTTCGGCTGAAAATGTATCCTGCATTTTTACACCTGCGTTTCAGCTGCAGCTCTACCATAGTACGACACAGGACGACTCTGCTCTGACCAGTCTGTCCTTCTGAGGCATCTTAGCCCTCAGTGAGCTCTCCTCAAGGAGGAGGACCTGTAGGCTGTCGTTACATTCCACTTCATTCAAAGCTTTGTTATATTTGTGCTCTTAGAGCAACTCCTTATTAAGGTATTACTGTTAAAACAGTTATATTGTATGTTTTCCTCTGTCAAGATCGTGTAGCTGTTACCTTTACAACCTTTCTGTTACTCTATATTCAAGTTAACTTAACAAAACAAAGCGTATAAAATGTAGTTTATCATTTCCAGACGATAATGGAATTTTTGTAGAGGAAATGGATAACTAGATTTGGGAGAGCGTCTGAAGAGACAGATGTCTCTTTGGGCTACGCCTATGTGAGCGAGAGAGACAGAGAAATGTCTTCGAGGGACATAAAGTTTGCTGCTTCTTTTAAAAGGTCACTTTAATTCTTCAATCTCAAGTTGTTATTCTTCTACCACACTAAATAGTCTGTTGATTTAATAGAAGTACAAACATCTCCATCACAGTTCTTCAAAAAAAATCACACACCATAAGTCTCTCTGAGGACCAACAGTTTCTTTTTACAGTTTTTATTTCAATCTTGTAAATATTGAAAATAAATTAGACGAGGGTTAAAGTCTTTGATCCTAACTAGCTTGAGCAGGTCCCTAAATGATTTTCTCCCTCCCACTCTAATCCCAAAACAGGAGGCCCCCTCCCACCCGGCTCACACTGCCCCTGTCATCCTCTCTTTGTCCAGCTAGCTCTTCCAAAGACTGCCCCTGGGGCAGCCCAGTTTAGTATGCTGTGGACAAGCCTACCCTAAGTGCAATGAATTAAAGCAGTACTACTTCATTTAGTGGTACTTTACATGACTTGTGAATAACTGAGACCAGAGTTGTGGGTGTTTGCAGATGTAACTATAGTAGTTAGGATCCCACAGCAACATGAAATCAATTTAATTCACCCCTTTACGCCTAAACTAGAACAACACATGAACGTATAATGAAATATGGAGTGTCCATAAACGTAATAATTACACACCAAAATCCAACAAGGGGTTATCGCTTTTATACTTAGAAAGTATTTTTTGCTCAACAGACAGTTAAGTCCTCCAAAACTGTCTCCAACCTCTAACAGTCTGACAATTCTCCATTTATTTGGCATTGCTTCAAACTCCTTGCTCTCAAAATAGTAGACGCAATTATCTTAATGAACTTACATGTAACAGCCTGCCAAACTGCATATATTGATGTGAGTAAAAATATGTTAACACCATACAAATGTCATTTAAATACATTGATAATTAAAAGCAACAATACATTAAGATGACCTATTAGACAACCATGTTAACTTCTTTAAAACATTAAATACGCAAAATTGAGAAAAAAAAATGTAGTTTGTCTTGTAGATTTTTTTGGCTGACAATAGCATTGTCAGTATAAAGCTAATGACAATTATGGTAGGTAACCATGACATAGTTATTATTTTGCTGATAAAAGATTTTACAAAATATCACTGCTCTTAATTATTGTATGGGATGGATATTCTTGGAGGCCCTTATTACATTTTTATATTTTCCATCATTGTAAATATAAATAAAAAAAATAAAAAAGGTGTACCTCAAAAAATGATCGTACACTCCCTTCACTTTGATGTAAGCACACGAGCTTGGGATAAGAAATAGGGGATTGTTGCCACATCATTTCAGTCAGAGACATTCCATGCAATCTCACAGTAAAGAACAGTTAAATGTACTGTGCGTCACACAAACACAGCCCCTTTTCTCTGAGTGTTCTAAAGGACCAGTTACTGAGCTGTTCATCTTCAGTTGCTGATGCTACAGTGTCAAATTGTTTTTCCTGATCCAATAATTTAGAAGTCAGTATCAACCAGGTCGAAGCACTCACTGTCACAACCCACCTTCGCCCCCGCCCCCCCCCCACCCTCTTTTTTCTCATCCTGCAACCTGAACACGACGGTTTTGTTTGCCTTTTTTAACAAGAGTTGAGTTTGCTATGATGTATCATAGAGTTGATAATGGTATTTGCACTTGAAAATTGTTATTGCTCATGTAAAAAAAAAAAAATGTCTGGATTTTGTATTTGTCTTTTTAAATGAATGGAATTGGTGTTTTTAAATTTCTTGTAGCTCTCGTTTGTTCATAAAACGTTCACTCTGTGTTCGATAGAAAACAAGAAGCACATGTATGTGTAAGTATCAACTGTTCAAAATGTACAGAGCTGAAATTAAACAAGGTTATAAACTTGTTACTAACTCCACAAAACACTTATTCAAATAAACATACTGTACTTGAGATTAGTTTCAGAAATTATTTCATGTCTCAATATCTGATACTCGCTAGTTTTTCTACTATCAGTTGCAATAAAGCAGCTTAGCAAAATGCATAAGGGAAGTTTATGTTCACGAGGATTTCTTATAAATTCATAATAAACAATGCTCATCTTATTATTGGGTAAAAGATAGAATCTGAGGTTCTATATTATCGTAACTGTTAAATACGATGGTTTCAGATGATGAAATCTGCTCCAAGATAATGTGCCACAGACTGATGGTGCTCCTCTTCCAGGATGCTGTTGAATGAGAACATAAGAAAACTTAAGATAAAGAATTATTTCACTTTACATTTCTTAATATGATATAAAAAATACTAACATTTTTAAATGTATTGTATTGTGTACCAGTCACGTTATTTACACTATTAAGATTCTACCAAACAATTGCTGATGTAAATAATATTTGTATTATTTTTTTGAATTATAACTCCATGTGTAACCTTTATATGCACTTTGGCAGCACATCACTCCATGTCCCATTCTTGGTACAGTAGATCCTTTTTGGGCCAACCAGTGTCCCTGTGCGGCATCGGAAGCCAATCGTAGTTTGGTACACATAGGGTGGTCCTTGGGTGTCAGTTATGATCATGTTGGCATCCTTACGAGGATCTTCACACTGCACAGCTGAAGAGCACAGCCAGAGGCAATCAGCAATATGCTTTCTAATGAGGGTGGCATGCTAAAACAGATGTTCCAGATGTTTGGTGTTCCATGGCATGCTAATTTACCTTCACAGACCGGTTGGTGACCGTCCCAGAATCCACTCATGCATGTCCTAGTAGCCCGTCCAACAAGTTGGTACCTGGTAACAAAAAGACCAGATTTTTTTTTTCCACTTCATTTCATAATATCAGTTGGGACATACTTGGCATGTAGTTGCTAATGTTACCTTACCCATCATCACAAACTGCTTTGACGGTATCTCCAAACTGCGTTCCAGCGTACTCATAGCGGCCATACAATATCTCTCCAGCATTACCACAGGATTTACCTGGAGGACAAATATATTCTGGTAATGTATTCAAAACATCCTGGTAAATTAGCTTAAATAGACATTCCCTCTTCTGGCCTAAAAACACAGACCTTTGGGGACATACAACAAAATGAGATTAAATTAAATCAAATTACCCTGCATGAATGTCGAAAATGTTAAAGTACATTGGATTAATGGTAATGCAGGGTCATTTACAGTGCAGTCATTTACCCTGAATTACCCAATGTACTTTAACATTTTCATCATTCCAGTCTCTCACGTCACAATAGAGAGACAAACACCAGTATTTATTTGTCCCACAAGCATGCACACAGTCTTTAATATTAGTAAATTAGTAAAGCTCTAAAAGAGTATGTTTAAGTACTGTATCTGTGTAATACTTACGTTGACATATCATTTGTAGTGCTGTCCAAGTTCCCTTTTCGCAGGTCCGGTAAGGACTGCCATCTTTCCACTCATACCCAGTATGACACATATAACGAATCCTGGCTCCTTCATCAAAGACGCTCTGTTCTCTGTAGTTGAGACTTACGGTAGCAGTAGAAATGTAGTCTGGTTGTTTACAGCCAAGTTGTGGTTGGTTTTCTATGGGACATTTTCAAAACACATGGTAATCAAATTTAGTAGACGTTGACACATGATTTGCCAGATTAACCATAGGTACCAAACAAACCCAGAAAAGGTACATCATTTCACAAGTGACAAACCATTCCTAAAGTGAACAGGAAATCAATTCATTCCAGTACTCAGAAATATTACCTGACTGACATGTTGGAATCTCGCTCCACTTTCCCTCCTTCAAACAGACCACTCTGGCTGGCCCTCTGAGCTGATATCCTTCATTACAGCGTATTATAACTTCTTCACCAGCCCTTCTGCGCCTGCTGGAAAGTTGTCCATCAGTGACGTTCAATTCTTGGCACTGGTTTCCTACAGAAATTATATGTGGATTTAACGATTAAGGTACCACAACTGCAACTCAAGTTTAACAATTGCTTTGAAGATGTTTGAAATGCTTGACCGTAAAACCCCCCCAAAAATCCACACTCATATTGCAGGTGATTTCAATGACAAACACAAAAGGATGGCTTATTTACTTTTGCATTTCGGAAGGCGGGAGGTCCAAGTTCCATTTGAGGCACATGTAATGACGGGTGATCCAATCAAAGTGAAAAAGTCACTTGTACAAGAGAAGGAGAGAGAATCTCCAGCTTTGTACTCCAACTTCTTCCCCACAACCACCATTTTATCATTCATCATCTGGCTATGAAAAGGTTTGCATGACGCTGAAGAAAGAAGCAAATGAAAACAGGTTTATCAAATCAATCTCTTATAATGATTTACTGTAGATTCACTCATGCAGGTTTAATCATGACATTTTTGGTGTTTCTTTAATTCCACATAAGACACAGAGTGATGTCTGTAGGCTGAAACAACATCATGACAACGAGAGGATCTCACCACTTTTAGACTTCAGACACGTAGGGAGCTGAGGCAGCCATTTTCCTTCTGTACCACAGGAGACCTGCTGAGAACCAGACATGAAGAAGCCTGGGTAGCAGGTGAAGGTCACAGACTCTCCAGTGCTGTACACTCCCCCACTGCCTCCAGTCACCACGCCATTATCGATGGACGGTTCCTGGCATGTGGTCATGGGAGATGGCACCAAGGAAGCCTTGCGCTCTTCACAGTAGAAGAACAGAAACACAGTCAGATGCAGTCACCACATAACTGATTCTGATTGTGACTGCTTTGGGATAGGTTATCTCTGGTAACCACATAACAATCAGCCTTCCATACCTTCACATGTGGGCAGATCCTTACTCCAGCCAAAGCTTTTGCACGTGATGTTTGCATTTAAGCCTTCCAGTTTGTATCTGTATGTAGTTTGAAGAGAATGAGTGAACGCTTGGAAGGTAATAATAACATATCAAAGTCTAAAGATCAGAGTAATGTGATGCTTACCCATCATGGCACACTGCTTGAGCCTGGTCCCCTACTAAACTCCCCTGATACACAAAGTGGCCATTGAGGAGCTGGGGAGGAAGACCACATGACCTTTCTGTAGGGGAGCAGGATTGTAATTTAGCACCCACAGAGGACACATGAGATTAAACTGCAATACACAGTCGGCAACGAAAATCAAAAAAGGGACAAAATGTTTTCCCCTTTCCAATTCATAATCTCTCTTCACCTTAAATTAATTCATTTAAAATGTGTGACAAAATGATACCTACTTTTACATTTTAGTGTTAACTGTGTCCATGTTCCATCGACACAATCGATGAAGCGACTGCCATCAAATGAGTCATAATCCTCATCGCATTTGTAGTAAACTTTAGCAGCATCTTTTATTCTCCTCTCATCCAATTTGATGTTCGGATAAGACGGTGGTGGACCGCAATCTGATGGAAGTTGAGCTGTGGAAATACATTTAGTTAACGGTGTCCGAGGTTGCAGTTACAGACATTTAGAAACAACGTATTGCCTTAGCCAATATACCCTATATCGTCCCAAATAATTTATTTACAATGTCACCAAGTTCTAGACCATACCTGAAGCATGTACATACGCCAAAAATACGAAACACCATGACAGATTGTCCATTTCCAAGTATGGAGGATCAACACCTTGTCAAGTCTAGCCCTTAATGTTGTTTGCGTTTGAGAAATAGATGCGCTCACTTTAAAGCCTTCTGACTGAGGGCGGTATAAAGTGGGCGGGGTCTGTTTTTAATCCTGTGTCCATGTAAGGAGGGCACAAGGCGGGGGGGGGGGGCCTTGAAAACCCTTATGGCTAATTTAAATGCAAGGTCTGACTAATTACAAACATGGTATTTAGCTTCTTCATGCAGTGAAAAATCTGTAACTGGCCCCTCTAACAGTAGGTTGACAACTGGCCCCAGCTTGGCCCCCCCAGGCCTGAACCTCCCCTGGCAACAGGACACAATGAGTTTGTCTTGTTTTCTTATAGAATTGGAACATAGGTGTCATAGGAACATAGTACGAAAAACAGGTCCAACACAAGGATTGGCCCATAGGCTTACAGTGTGACCTGTCTTTCTGTGCTGCTTCGTGTAGCTCGTTATGGCACAGGTGGCCCCAAATGTTGACCTGGTCCTACCAGACTTCTGTACATGTCATTTGTACAGAGATTATAGGCTTTCCAAAGTCACAAGTGGCAACTTCCTTGATGTCAGGTTGAAGTTTAAAACTATTATATCTGTCCAGAGCCACTCTGGATCTGCCATAACCAATCACAAGCACTCACATCTTTCCCTATGCCACCATTACTAAACTACAACTCAAACTAGCACATTTCTTCAATGTCATCGTTTTCAGCCACTATGTTCGCTGATTGGACCTCCAAAAATAGACTAATATACAACCTAGACTAAGCACAGAAGCTCAATTAAAATTTAGCGGAAGTACGAGGGCGAAGCCAGTCTACCCAAATGTGACCACACAGACCAATATCAAATGGGGAGCTTTACACTGGCAATTTGAAGTATGAAAAATTTGCTACTTTCACTATTTCAAACACTTTCAGAGGTTTTGAGCTAGATTATTTGCACCAAATCAACAAATCAATTTCAAATATAAATGTAATTCCAGTTGCATGCATCCATTTAGCGTGTACAAAGAAAGTAACCTATAGCATTCATTCTTGAAAACTATGGGCACATTTCTGGGATTATTAATAAAGATGTACACCTGTTGAACTGGCGTGAATAATACGTATAATAACGTGTGTTACTTGTTCAAAATACAGTAGAGTTTTTCCTTAAGCAATGACTCATGACAACCAAGCTTAGTCTTAGTCTTAGCTTGACATAAATCTAGGTGTGGTGGATCGGAAACAATAGATACTCCCTCAAACTCCCTCTAACCTGTTAGACGAAGTTTAAGAATGTAAAGCCAACTTAATACGTTTCTCCCATGAGTCAGTTCACCCTATTTCAAAACAGAATGATGCATGAGGCTATTGCATAAACAGCAGGTTCATACAGAACAGTCACATATGCACCAATAACACTGTATTTTAGATTTGGTTGGCAGGCACTCCACTCCTATACACAGATCACCCTGTATATAGTCTATATAAAAGCCTGTGTATATTTATATAGCTGAGGCACAATTTAAAATGGTTATATGTTCTTTAATCTAACTTTGTCCCATGTGCTCGGAATGATTTGATGAAAATGTGTTGATAAAAAATGAATGTAAAATCTCTTGCTTTTCATAGGAGTAGCTGCTAGTTGTCCTGATGGGATGTCTGAGGTGGTGGGCTTGATCCCAGACAGGATCAAATGTTGGCTGAGTTTACTTTTGCTGGGAGTGCAGCCATGTCTGTTACGCATTGATTCGTTATGCATTTCCATCTTTGAGATAGTGAGGCCTACCACTGTGTTATTGCCCTCATCTTATCTGCTGGGTACAAAAACTGAACATTTATTCCTTTCATTCAATACCGACTGACGTCACACACAAAAATGAAGCAAGCTGTTATGATACTGTGGTAACTTCCTGCTATTTGTGACGCCTACAAAGTCTGTTTAAGTTTGGTTTTGGTGTGGAGTGTGACACAATGCAGACTCATGTTGTGAGTGTGAAAAAATGCAGACTCATGTTGGGTCTTGTCTCAGTGACATCCTGGGAGGTCCGGAGGCGGGAAAATGTCATTTCAACCAGGAGAGAGGTGTTGTGATGAATAAAGTGAGTTTATTTACATATATGAAAGCGTCTGGGCTTGGACCCTGGGGGGAATTATTGATCAAAGCATCAGAAGTATCCCCCACACAGTCCAGACACTGCAGGTGATGGGTGGTGGAGGGTCACACACTCCATAGCATGGACAAACTAAATAGGGAGGGAATCATATTTAAAAGCACAGGGTTATAGTGATAGGCTGACAGGTATGAGGAAGATATGAGAGCATTGATTGATAAGAAGGCAGCGTCCAACACCCGATGACATCCTCTCTTATCCAGAGCGACTTACAGCAAGTACAGGGACATTCCCCCCTGAGGCAAGTAGGGTGAAGTGCCTTGCCCAAGGACACAACGTCATGTAGCCACAGCCAGGAATCGAACTGACAACCTTCTGATCACCAGCCTGATGCCCTAACCACTCAGTCACCTGACTCGCTTACAGAGTACAAATTAGTGTAAAAATGACAGTACATTTTTTTTATTGGGATTTTAAAATATCAAAAAGTGTCTGTAGCTCACATTTGATGTTACATATTTTTCATGTAATTCACAAGTACGGTATAATTACAATCCTAACAGAGGCACTTTGGACCAGCACTAAGATTAAAATCATGACAGTAACATGAGTAAAATTAGCAGTCAGTCCTGCTGCACTTTCTCTTAAGACAACTGACCTGTTTGTTTGGAGTAATTATAACCATACACATACTATAACATTGCTGATAGATAACAAAAAGAAAAGAATATATGATTTGCCAATAAATATGCATGAAAATATTCAACAGTATCTTTAAATGTAGAAACGTTCAAATATCAGAATAAGAAATTGTAGCACAACTTTATCAATTATATACATACAAGAGCCACTGTCTGCTGCATTATTTATTCCTACCCCATGTTGCCACTTGAGCTGCATTCAAAAATAATGTTGCACACTAACAATTTCCTGTCAAAAAAGTTACATGAAGCAGAGCCGATGGATCCCAATGGATTCAGACTACAGTAGATGTGAAACGCCAAGACTGATGAGGAATGGAATGAGGTGAGGCCCAAGTGGCAAAAGTAGTGATATATGGAAGAGAGAAAGAACCCAACATCTGTAGTTTAGATACATCTAGGAATGTGTAGTGATTAAAGGCCAATCTGAACATGTCGTGTGGCTTCTAATAGTCCTCGAGGGCCGCTGTCCTGACAGTTTTAGATGTTTCCCTGCTCCAGCACACCTGAGTCTGATGAAGGGTCGTCATCAAGCTCTGTGGAGGTTGGAGCTTGTGGAGCTTGATGACGACCCTTCATCAGACTCAGATGTGCTGGAGCAGGGAAACATCTACAACCGTCAGGACAGCGGCCCTCGAGGACTGGAGTTTGACACCTGTGCTCTATAAAATGGGAATTAATAAAGCAATAAGGGGGAATGGGCCTATAAGACATCTTGTAAAACTGTCATCTGTAGACAGAGTGCAGCCTGAGGGAACCTCTTAAGTATGGCTTAGGCCACATTTCAGAAATCCAGAAATGTTTAAATGACAATGTACAAATGATTAAAGAATACAAAAAAAAGCAAATGAGGATTGATATTTTCCTCCTATAGCCTAATCTAATCTTATCCTTGGTTGTTACACACTTTCAGTACATTTGACATTTTGGTGTACAGTAAATTGAACATAATTAAACTTTTGTGCTAGGTCTGTTGGTGCTAATACACACAAATGCGCAGTAATTGACACAATATAATCAAATAAATGCTCAGGCTTCAGACACTTGACAACTCACTTTTGAGAGGAGGGAGAATCACAGCAGTAAGAAACTGGTATTAGATGCTGAACCATCCAGCTGATCTTTTCAGGTCCAGTTTTAACTGTCAACACCATCACCTGCGTCTCCGGGGCTGAAGGAGTTAACAGACTCCTGTGAAGTGGAGAGATGGGAGGAGAGCGGAAGTGTGGGGGCAACAGAATAGACAAGGGAGACGAGAAGTGACAGAGAGAAGAAGATGGAGTTAATGGTAGAGAAGTGAAGAAAGATGGCAGATGGTCACTCCAAAACAACCAGGGGAATTCTGGGTGGATCCTGACAGCTTTTTATTTTGACTGGCTCTGACCACACTCGAGACACAGACTGACGTCATTTACAAGTCAGATTTGATTTAAATTAATGTTCCAATTGCTTGTCTACACGCCCCACATTAAAGAAAGTTTCAATTGTACTTGCTCGTAAGTGTACTGGAAACAAGTTTAAATAAAGAATTGTAGGAGGTTATCTAGACAAGTAAACCAAAAATCCTCACTTGGCTCTGCAGCATCTCTGCCCCCTCGGATGCCTCTGGGAATGGCATGCTGAACAGAGAGGGTGCCAGGTCTCTCTGGGTCTGGGAGGGGTTGCCAGCACTGTAAAGGCGTGGGCGCTTGACCTGGTCGTGACTGGAGAGGGGGGTGAAACTGTTCCATCTATGAAAGGCGGGTAGGCGAACATCTGCATGGACTTTATCCTGGTTAGACAATACAGGCATTACAGGTGACATCAGGGTGAAACAGCAAAAATCATGTGGATATTTGTCTTAGTATACTAGTGTACAGGACCTCAAATACAGTCCTATAAAACATTACAAATAGGAATTGACAGGCTCAATCCTAGATGTTTGGATCTATGTGTCATACTGTATAAAATGTGTTCACACTCGCTCAAAAAAACAAATCCAAGAGTTACACAGCCACAAACAACTCCAGCTGTAAGGACACTTCTGGTTTGTTTTTCCTGGGCCCGATGTCATGCTTACAAGAGTGACGCACCAAGATCAGGGACATGTGGTGAACACACAAACAGAGACGTTCCACACTTCTACTATCCCATCGCACATGTTGTACCACTGAGCGATAAGGGAGAAAAGATTCCACAAACATCCATTTCAGGGTTTCATTTGTAAGCACAGCCTAAGATCTATTTGACTGTGTTTGACCACAAATTCTGAACTGACAATCATTTCCAGTTTGTTGGATACTAAAGTCAGACTTTTTCAAGTATTCACCTTGACCTTGACCCAGACCACATCACTACACATGGAACAGATCACATAGAACAGAAACATTACATGTATTCATTTAGCAGACGCTTTTATCCAAAGTGACTTCCAAGAGAGCGCTTTACAAAAGTGCACTGGTCACTGATCATAACAACGAGACAGATTGCCCCCAAACATTGCAGGTAATAGAATTATGAAGCATCCATGTTCATATAACAAGTTACAATTAAATAACATGAACCTCAAATGTGCAATAGTGTACCTGTAGGAGAGCAAGTAATAATAATAATAATAAGACAGAAGCGTCTACTTACTAGTGGTCTCTCTCTGTGTGTGTTAACAGCCTTCACCTTCAGATCGAACATGTCTACCTTGCAGCCTGGAGGTTGGAGGACAGAGAGATGGTGCATGAAAACCCCATGAAACTGGGGGTGAAACTGTAGGTTTCATTATACATGTGTGGGACACAAAATATAAAATCTGTCTCCTCCAAATTCTTATTATTATTATATAAAAACCAATCTATTTTAAAGGAGATTGTCCCAACTACATTTTAAAACGAACCTACACCCCTGCTTTGAATGAGTGAACAGTGATGAATGTCTACATTCAACCTATTTTGTCGACACAAAACAATAATAGAAAGTCTTAGAGAATGCACTTGGTGGTCCTACCATAAGCCACAGGGGAGAGCTTTAGGACTGTGTGAAGGGGGCACTTCATGTAGGGAAGGTCATCTGATCAAAAAGATGGATATGACACACAAGTGTCACTCACATTTTCACATACGCCTTGTCACATACAGATTATTCACACACATCCCAGACTGCACGCACCACATGTCTATTTAGAAACCTTATTTTGAGGACAATACATCTAGTAGACACAGTAGCGTAGCAGTAATACCAAGCATCACTTCTCTTTACCCTGGGAGTGGGTGGCAGAGCCAGTCACAGATGCTTAGTCACTGTGTAGGCAAGCAGCAGACTGTGGTTTTAGATTGACAGGCTTTAACAGACCTAGGTCCCTTCCACCCCTGGTTAAGCAACAGAATTTCAGAACAGCATGTGATGTTCAGGCTAAACTGCTACTTGTACTTTTCCACTTTTTTATACTGAAGGAACATGCAGTTGGATTCCACGAGGAGTAAGATGTGTTGCATAATCACAATAATATTATAATGAATATCATCAAAATGTGCTTCCTGTATTGTGTATTTGATTAAGTGTGTGTATGTGTTTCAATTCCACTAGGTAACAAACAGATTTGGACCTGATCAGGTATCAGGCTGGCTTCTGCATTGTGTCTACAACTGTAGGTATGAAACAACAACAAAATAATTGCGACACTGAGCTATTTTCCTCTCTGTAGTTACAAAACGAATAATTAATGACCCAGAAAGATCCGTGGCCTCTGACACAGGCAGTGATTGTGACGGGTGCAAACCCTTTATCAAGCCTGTCATAGCCACAAAATAGCAGACAACCACAGCATGTCATTAATATACAGCCAGTGATTATGTTCTTCCAGGTACAAGGCAGGTACATGTTACAACGTGAGTTTTACAGAAGTTCTACTTCTGTTCTTCTGGTTTTGACGACACAATTTTGTCAGTGAATCTCACACGCAATCTCACAATTGGGGTTTGGGTCAAGCCTGGATCTTTCTTGACAAATGAGAATCCATTCAACAGTCACTTACCTGCATTTTTGTCCAGGAAGTAAGCCAGTAGACAGCGCATGACAGCCTGATGGCAGATGACCAGCACGTTCCCTTGACGCTCCAGCTCCATGATGACAGGCTCCAGTCGCTGTACCAGGTCCTGGTAGGACTACGGAGAGCCCAGAAGGACACACTGAGCACGGCACTTCAGGCACTGGGCCACGGACAGACAAGGCCTCTAAAGGCCTAACAACTGTCCTCACCTCTCCTCCTGGGTAGCGGTAATGGTATTTGTCTTGGTCCCTCATAGCAAACTCCTCTGGGTAGGTTTGCTTTATCATGTCATAGCTCATCTCCTCACACACACCCTGTGAGGAGAACACAATGTTAAAGATACACTGGGATTCCTGTGGGTTTTGTGTTTGTGTCTCCTGCTCTGAGGTGACGGACTGACAGCATCTATCTCGTTGAGGATCTTCCACTGCTCGTAAGGAATCCCCAGCTCCTCTGCAGTCTGGATGGTCCTTCTCAGCTGGCTGGTCCACACCTTCAGATCAGAAAGGCCGTGCTCCTCAATGAAGTCCTTCAGAGCGGTAGAGAACTGAGAACAGCAAGAGTATCCACAGCAAAGAGGCAGAGACTTTAGAAAAGGTCAATATGGTGGTGGGTTTGATCCGGTCTACTGATGGCAGTTTAGATCCAGCTAGAATCACCTGTCTCCCTCTGGCAGAAAGCTCAGAATCACCCCCAATACGGCCCTCCAAATTGTATTCACTCTCGCCATGGCGACACAGGTAGATGGAGTGGGAGTGCACGTGGATGTTCATGAGGTAGTAAACGATCTTGCTTTGAATGTAGTCCTGCACCCGGTTGACCAGGAAACGGCGTCCCACGTTGATGACCTGTATGAAGGACAGGTCCCTAGTATAAAAGGACAGACAGTGTCAGTGACCAGATATAACCTCCCTCCAGTTAAGATGAAAATATTGTATAAACATTGAGTTAAAAACATATGCATTTAAACAATCCATAGTTACAAATTATTCTGTAACTCTGTTACAGTAGATAACCACAAAAACCTAACAGTCACAAGAGGATGTTTGGAGCAGCCTAAGTATTTACACAACTTGGCATACTGAACCAGAGGAATTCCAGAGGAATTCACAGCATGTGAGGTTTCACAGTCAGACTTTCAGTAAGATACTGTCTCTGAATTAAGATAATTTCTTCTGAACTTACTGTGACAACATGCCACATAACTTTGGTTTAAGGCCGTAAGCAATTTCGGTTGGGAAAGTTAAATAACATTATGGATACATAACATTGTTTATAATATAACATACTGTGAGTGAATCAAATTTGTGCGACTCCTGTATTTTGACCGCTACACAGTAAAAGATCAGATTTCAGCCACGTGTAAGAAAAGCTATTGCCTGTCTAAGAAATACCTCCATCTGCTGGGTGAACTGAACTTGAGAGTACACCAAAATAAAACATGTTATTGCATTTCAACGTTCTCTTACTTATCATATTCATCAGGGTCTAATGTCTGGTAAGTAACTTTGTAACATTCTATCCTTTTCAGGAAATCTTCCATCACACTCTCTCTGTCTCTCTCTGGGTAGTCTGGACTGGACACCTTCACGTCCTACAGAAGAGACAGTGAGGCTCAGGAGAAGCAACATTATTAGTTGTGAACCCCAGAGAATAAAGTTGCTGCTTTGTATCAATGAATGGGTTCAGATCTACATTAATGAATGAAGTCATGAGCTCCAAAGGGATTGGTTAGCTCACAAAGACAGACAGTGGAATATGATGAGCTGGGTTAGGCTGAATTGCTGAATGATTTACCAAAATATTTTCTGCTATGACATCAGGATCGTCACATACAGATTCTACAAAGAACACCTGCAAACAAAGCCAAACACATTCACTGTCATCTTTAAAACATCAGCAATGTGGTAATAAAATGAATCTGAACGTCAAGTACCGGTAATAGGATCATATTGAGGAATATAAGAACAGAAGTCAAGACAAAAGCAATCCTAACCTTGTAAGCATTATCTTCAGCTACTTTGAGAATCATTTTTCTCCTTTCTCTGGTGGTATTGGTTGCATCAAAGACCTGGGATATTTCACAAGGACACAGTTAAATCATAGTAACATAAATAATACGTATGATAGTCGTTTCTATTCTCTATTCTAGTCTCTGAAACACAAGTAGCATTACAAATTTCACTTGAAAAACATGGAGTTTAGAACCTTGTGTTTGCATTAGTAACCTGTAACATCTGAAAGCTTAGAGATTTTGTTACTAGTCCTTACAGCAATCTGGCCTCCTTCTTCATTCAGATAGGCCTTGACATCCTGCAGTGCCACAAGAGCACACTGTCTGCAGGGAAACATTAACACACACGCCAAGTCAGTCCTTCATATCACATAGATCAATGTAACACATACAACACAAGATAAGTACTGCACATTTCCCAGCACACAGCTAAAATAAGATAAACCTTTTTTCGTCCTTCAGTGGGGGAATCGCAGCTATATCAGTTAAGTTTATACAATTTGTATCACTTAAAATATGAGCACAAGGCATTGCTGACTGACACGAACAACTAGATTTTTCATGGGAACAATCACTAGAATGATGACAGAAAGTGGCTTCAACACATTCATAAAGTAGCACTGTACACTATGAAGGGAGGCCAGGGATAGTAGAGGCTGCCAACATAATACCCATTCAACGAATGAGACACTTTGTTTTCAAATCAAAAAATACTTTATTATAGTACACTTGCAGTAAAACACTACTGCTGCCTATTTTAGTCGCAGGCCCACAGAGATGTGACAGCAGTTTATGGCCAAAGCGAGGACACATACTTCCTGATTGTCATGGCCTCCTCATTGTCATGTCTAAAGAAGTCATAGGACTTGTATGACTTGACGGCTTCTCTCCTGTAGACTCCAAGGTTGAACACTGAAAGGTAGAAGGATGCTGTCATGATGAGCCGCCCTACCTATCTTAACAGAACTGTCTCAGTAGAGCAGGTTTATCGGCATGACACAACGTTGACGTGAATGTAAATAGTGCTCATACGAGAGCAACTGGTTCCCTAGCCTACAGCATACCAACTGTATGTGCGTGTAATAGTTTAAGGTTGCACAAAACCAGATTCAAATTAGTCAACATTTTCCATAGATTTAACCAACTCTTGAGTTTATGTCGTAAATGTTTGTTTACCTGGTACAAACAAACTCGTTGCTTTTAGATGCAGTCTAATCTAACAGCATCAATGTTAATGACTCACATTGTCATTAACAATTAACGCTCTACCTTCTGACCAGCCAATCCTACTATAATTTTTTTTATTCCTATTATATCGTTTATGTATAGTAATGCTTTTTTTTATTCTCTTAACTTCCTTTTATACCACAGATTTTTTCTAGCTTTTTTTATTTATTGAAGTTGTGTATACAACTGGTCATATAATTAGAATATCATCAAAAATTTGATTTATTTCACCAACTCCATTCAAAAAGTGAAACTATTATTTCATGACACTCAGACTGATATATTTCAAATTGTTATTTCTTTACATTTTTATGATTATTACTGACTAAGTAAAATCTCTGCTTACCCCGGGTTGGTACCCCTATCCAGTTGAGGTATCGTGTTAGCTTCTTGGACATGTAGGTCTTTCCCCTGGCTGGTAGGCCAATCATCACAATCACAGTTGGTGAGTTGGTCATGTAGGAGGCCCAGGCTGTGAAGACACCAACAAAAAAAACAGTTCAAAGGGACAAAACATTGTTAATTAATTACAAGAGAGACTTACAACAAATTCCTCCTTAACCTCACGATTCCATCCAGCGATGGTTACTGATGGTGAAGGTTTCCCAAGCAGGAGCAGATGCCACTGACCCAACACATCATGTGGGCCAAAACAACTCCTAGACTTGTGACGGACATCACTGAAGGAGGTCCAGTTCTATGTACTCTGTTTCTGGTTTCACATACTGTTCGTCTCTCAAGTCCATATAAGGCATTGGTGTCATTTAGAGAATTGAATGGCACTTAGGAATAGTATGGCACTTCACATAATCTAATGTGCTTTAGAACTATTTGTTGGTCCCCATATGGTGACTTGCCAGTGTTGTTTGTTGTATCTCTTGCTTTATGTTCACAATCGTTGTGTTATGCATTTATAGTTCTTTTCTTGGCACTTATTGGTTCTCATGATGTATGATTCACGAGCTAAAAAACCCACTGTGTTCGGGGTCTATCACGTTGCTATGCTCAATGACTGATGCTCTTTGTAAAAGCTCTCTCTTGTAAGTCGCTTTGGATAAAAGCATCTGCTAAATGAATAAATGTAATGTAAATGTAAATGTGTCAAACTTGTGCCATGGAGTGCCATGAGAGATGGAAGGGCTTTATATGATTGATGTCAGACTAATGCTACCAAGGGCCAAGAGGGTGCAGCTTTTCACGTCAACCAAGCAACTACAGCTGATTTCACTAACGAGATTCTCTACTTAATGAAATCAGCTGGAGTAGCGCTTGGTTGAAGTGAAAAGCTGAATCTTGGTAGCATGAGTCTGACATCAATCATATAAAGCCCTCCCATCTCTCATGCTGAAAAACAGCAAGTGACAAGAACCAACAGGTCTCACATTCTAGAATCAGATGGGCCAAAACTTGAAGAGAGTGAAGCAGTCTAACAAGCATGAACTACAGGGCAGGTTTCTGCTCTCTTATTCAGTAGTATAACCGTCTGTTAAACCCTAACTGATGTTCCTGTGATTACATATTCAGTCTGGCTTGAGTTTCACGGAAGAATATTGCTCTTTCCCTCACATTCTTCCCAACACCAGAGGGTTGTTCACAGGCATGCATCACATGGAACATCACGTTCCATTTTTTCCAATGTTACTATATTGCGAAGACAGCACTGCTCTAAACCAGTGGCTCACAAAATGGACCAAAAAACTACATCTATATAATGCAGGTCCACCCAACTAAATCTACATAATCGAATCCATACACCTGCCGTGCATTCCACTGCTACAATATGATTATATAACGGCTGTACACAATGACAGATCAAGGTTGACAGTATTGACAATTCCTGAAGGTTTCATCTGACGTGAAGATTAGCAGAGGAGTATAACTGGATAATAACAGCAATAATAAATGTCAATAATACAATGTTCCTCAGGCTTATGTACTTACAGCATTTCTTCTCCGTAGTCCTGGGCTCAGTTATTTTCCCCTCTGTTGCAGTTCCCAGAGGTCTGAGTTTCTGTTGGTTGGCAGCCATGATTCAGAGGTTCACAGAGAGGCTGAGGCCTGTCAATGTCACAGCAGGGTGCCTGCTAGAGAGGCTGATGTCAGGTAAACCTTAGTTCATCTGGGCTCTCATTGGGATTCTGCATGACATGACAATGAATGGCTAATCCATCCATAGACACAGACAGTTACCAACTGTAGGTGCAGTCAAACCAAAGTTTCTGACTGCTAATGCATCTGTAAAGTTGAAAATGTACTACAAGTCCTAAAGTGACACTCTTGTCTATCATAACTGGGTGCAACATCACTGCACGCGTATGGATGTAAACAATTAGCATTAGCATAACCTCGTTACAGACACATACCACCAACATATTACTGAATGATTTAGCATTGATTCTTAATACTGAAGTTCTAGCTAAAACAAATGAACTGTTTTATTCATGTTATTTTTCACATTTACATTCAACCCCCCCAATGCGTCTTAGGCTAACCATTTAGAAACAAACTAGCGAGACATAAACTATGATCTTGGAGAAATATACATTGTGAATGTTATATGTGCTAATAAGGTTCCTCTATCTTACCAAACTGCAGGTGGAACCCACACAAGTGCTTTTTCCTCTTTCTCTCTTTTTCAGGTTCCCCCCCCCCCATCTCGTCTTTAGAACTAAAGCTCCTCCCCGACGTCTACAGGAAGCAGACTAGTTGGGCTTGTGACTCTTCTTTAAAAACCGATCTAGGTTCAGTATTTAAAAGGGTTTTGTATGTCATAAACAGGAAAGATATAAGCCAAACTGATCTGGAATCAGCATCTTTAGCGGAACATGCGCTCCCGCATATCCTTCTGATCTTATATAAGGGGCTGGTTCTGAGGTCTGACAGCAGGTGGTGCTGATGTGGGGGGCCCTCATTGTAAAATAAAAAACGACAAACAAACGTTTTATCTTAAAGCTTTATTCTTTCAAAGCCTCACAGTATATGGAATACCTACTGTACTATAACAGGTTTCACTTCCTCCCCATCTTTCTTACCCATTCGCCAGTTTAATATGTGCTTGTTTTGTGAAGCAGGTCAATTACTTTGCAAAAATAAAGTAGTAACCATCTAGAACTTTTGCTTTCGGGAAGAGATTGCTGGCAGCTTACCTACAAACAGTTGAAATGAGTGTGTTAAGTCAAAAACACAAAATGGATAACGGTGAAAGGGTCTGTCCTGTCCCATATCCTGAAAAGACTTATGGAAACAAAGTTCATATAAATACAGACCTTTTTACTGTCTGTTGTGACATAATCGTTATTTGTTCACAATATTCACAAGGTTCATAGGATGAGGATCTGATACTGAACTAACTGCCACTTCCAGCCATGTGTCCATTTATAGCCCTTGATGACTGGTAGGTAAGAGTGGTAGGTTTACTCACTGTCTGAGGGTCCCTGTGTTCAGGCCAGGTTCTCATGGGGGGGGGGGGATGCATCATGGAGATGAGAGGGTGCACCACAGATCTGCCTAACCTTCCAGAACTGCTGCATAGTCTCAATTCACCCTCATTTTGATCTTGCCTTCTCAAATAGATTGAGATCTCTACAGCACCTATCAAACAGTGGTGTCAAGAAATATATTTATAGATTCTTTCAATTAGTCTCCGACTAGTCTGCTTTACAAGGTCACAAGCAAATAGGTATCATCTTCATAAGTTAAATTTTGCAAGTAATTAACATTTAAACGTTAGCTTATATTACTTATTAGGAAAAGTATTGTTGCAAATTAAGTCATTAATGATTATGACAAAGAGATGTAATAAAGGGATGTTTTAATGACCTTTTGGACAATGAAATGTACACATCCAATGTTGATGTATCACAAATTTAAAAAAAAACTTCCTTGTGGTTCTGTCTCAGGTGCACCAGTTCTAATCTATCTAGTACTATGTCTTATGAACTAGCAATACAACACTGGGCAGAAAGGCAGTAGCCAACCCGGTTATGTAGATGATGACCAACAGGTGGAGAACCAGCTCTTCTGGTGGACAAGCTGTGCTGCTGACAGGCCTCCTTCTGAAACGTCCCACAGACACAGTCCCTATTCCTCAAACAAGCCATTAGGATGTAACATCATTTGCTTAAAGAAGCCTTATGTTAGTGTGAGTCAAATAGTCTTCAGTCTATTTCAGAGTCACTGAAGACATGCGCTATGGTACATCTGGCTTCTGCACTAAACCAATCAACACATTCAAAATATACTTCATCCATATGGAAAGTGTTGCCAATGCATCCAAATCTGAAATAAGAGGATCAATAAAAGTGTGAAAGTCCCCCACGTGGATTCATAAGAGGAGTGGTGTAAGCATGTGTTTGTACAACAATCATGCCCTTAAATCCCTGTAAGGCAGGTGCAACCGCAAACTTCAAAGACAAGGTGGAAAACTAAGACGGAGATTAAAAAACAAAACAATTTAAAACACAATGTGATAGTCATCTTCTTCAGCTATGGCAAACTTCTCATTACCAACACAACAAGCACCAAATGTATGTAGCACCAACTATTTTCTTTAAGAATGACAAAAACAGATTGGTTGAAAGTTTTTTTTGTGCTTGTTGTCAAATTTAAATCACAATCCTAAAACAACCACTAAAAATGTATCATACAAATGTAAATGAAAGTGTACCGTATAGACCCTGAATATCACCATTAAACTAGTGTGAACAGGGATGACAAGCCAAGCTGCCAGACTGAACACGAGCAGCCGCAATAACAATTACTACATGACCATAAAACTATGTTGGAGCTCATATCTTATGAACAGTAAATATACTGCTTTCTACTGTCAATGACCAACATGTATTGGTATTTAATTGGCTTGGTCATTTCACATAGTGGTTGAAAGTCTTCCCGTTTTTTAAGGTGACTGACTGTTGGCCCTGAGAAGGAAAATAAAATAAAAAACTTTGCTTGGTCCAAACACCGACTCCCACCATTAGAGCCAACCTGCACCTCCCAGCCAGTTCAAAGGGGTTGTTGTTTGTTGGTTTGTACTTGGCACCAGAATAATTCAAATCTTACTAGTTTACAATGTGGCTATTGCTTAATTTAGAGCAGGGGTAAGCAACTCTGGTCCTTGAGAGCCACTGCCCTGAAGGTTTTAGATGTTTCCCTGCTCCAGCACACCTGATTCTAACGAAGGGTCATTATCAAGCTCTGGAAGCCTCATAATGACCATTCATTTGAATCAGGTGTGCTGGAGCAGGAAAATATGTAAAACCCCCAGAACTGTGGCTCTCTAGGACCAGGGCTGCTGACCCTTGCTCTAGAGGAAACAGCTGCATACTGAGCTGACGTGAGTCATTCAGAGGCCAGTCTGTCTCCACACACAAGAAGCTTCCAGATGCTTCTCTACCACCATTTCAACTTGAAATCAAACCGATGCAATGCTTCTCACATCTCAAGTGGGGGGAATCGTAGTTAAGTTTAATGGGAATGTTTTATAAACAGCGGTTCAACTCCAGCTCCCCTGCATTGTACTGGGGTGCAATGAAGGTTGAAAAAGAATGATCAGGAAAACAAGAGGGGAGCCAACTTGATCTGGGTGAATGGGAGGAGTCAAGTTCGATTTTCAATGCATACCAGTCCATACATTCCTTTGTTGTACTCATCAACTGGCCTTAGTCATTTCTCTGTCTCAAACAAATATAAGACTTGTTAAAAAAACACAGCTCTTCACAAACACTGACAGTATAGTGTGTGTGTGTGTGTGTTGGTGAAAGAGATGGAGTGAATGATTGCGTTGTGTGTGAATATCATGACATGTTCTTTGTCTATAAAAAACTACCGTAGTACTGAACACTGACCTTGTCTAACAAACAATCTGGTAAAGAACATTTAAAAATGAACATGGTATAACCAGAGTGATATATATATATATGTATCTATCCATCTATATATATTTATATGCTACATTGTCCTCTGGGCATATAGCAACACCATCTCATAGTTCATTTTCCACATTAAAGCGTACACACCACAACCAATGAGTGGTAGGCCTAATACAAAGAGATAACAGGAAGACTGTGAAGACAGACAGTGAGTACACCTGTGTGTGTATTTATCTGCGTTCATTGTGTGTGTGTGTGTGTGTGTGTGTGTGTATGTGTGTTATGTCCTGAGTGTGTGGTCGCTCAACTGGTAAACGAGGCAGCCAGAACTTGCCCGCAGACTCTGGAGTGAGACGGTGACGGTAAACTTCTGGGATACCAAGATTCTTCGGCTCACAAAGAAAAGGATGTCTTTATCCAAGATACTTGCACATTTAAGACAGTCTTGATATATTTAAGATAATAATTATTATTATAATATTAAGAGTAATAACAATAATAACAATAGTAATAAACGTCTCTTGGAGTTTGTTTCCATGGCAGCCAGGAGGTTGTGTGTATTGTTCAGTAGAGTTTCCTCAGTCCTGTGCTCTGCTATTCTGTCCCCCTGGCTGCCACCAGGCACCGCCCACTGCACCCTGACTGTCTGCGTATTTGTGTGTTTGTTTGCGATAAAGAGACTGTGTGTGTGTGTGTGACAAGTAGTTCCTTCATAAGCAGTGGGGTATGGGAAGGCTTGTGGTCCACTCTCAGAGCCGGGTCTGGGCCTCAGGAACGTAGATCTCGATGCTGTCGGCGCTCTCCGTGGCAGAGTTCTGTCTTACCGACGCGGCGCGCTTTGCTGCCATCAGGCGTTTCCTGGCTTCCTGTCGCTGCTTGTCCACAGCAGAGTCCACGCTCCTGTCCTTCCCTGGAGCCAGCTTGGGCTTGGCCGTCTTCTTTGGCACAGACGGCGGGGGCTGCTTTCGCTCCTCCTGACCCGGACAGACAGAAGAGGAGGGAAATCCGATGAGGCCGGTCACATTGAAAACCCATTCATTCATAACCATTTCACCTGGGAGCCTGACTGTCTGTGTGTGTGTGTTTGCAGTCATACCTTCTTATCCTGCTTCTCTGGGAGCTGCCAGTTGTTGACTTTGAGTTGGTAGAGCTCATCAAACTTCAGGCTGATGTCCTCTATGGTAAGCTGGAGCAGGTCCCAGAAGCCAGCCAGGTCCTGAGCCGTGGGACGAGGGTTGGCATTCATGTTCTGAGGAAGCAAGAAGGTTGGCCTCCTGTTATACAAGCCAGTCAACAACAGGGGGAGCCCTTGTACAGCCTCCAACCTCTGGCAAGCTCCAGTAACATCTGCAGCAGGGCAAGACAAACTGCAGAGATTACAAGGGATTTCAAGCTGGTAATAGGAGGAGGTAGCTACTCACCAGGTTCTCGTTGCAAAGTCCTCTGAACTGCTGGAATTTCTGGGCCATAAGAAGCTGGGCACTCCCCACTGCACTGCGAATGGTCCCCAGCACTGCAGCGACAGACAGGGATATGGTCAATCAACGCTGACGGACAGAGTTAGCATTAACACAGGTGCAGACAGAGCCCTGGCCAAACAAGCACCATGCTACCCCTTCTTCTGGGGCAGAAATTGCCTCCAGGGTCTTTCCGGCCCTGACGCTGCATGTACATAATCATCTCATATTCACATCTTTAAGGAAGAGGAATTCACAAACTTATTCTTTCCATTTCATAATGGGCAGTAAATGAGGCTCCGCCTCTCTGCAGTCCTCCATTAGCAAGAGAAGAAGAGGCAGACCCAGCAGCCTGCTTCGTTACACATTCCTCTTTCACAGACAGATTGCCATCAGGAAGGATCAAAAGGCAGATAAATGAAGAGAGGCTCCATTAGAGCTGAATGCAGCCTCAGTTCTGGCATGTAATGAGCAGCCATGCCTCTGTCTTTAAGTCCTAATGAGCCTATCCTGCCCAGTCCCCCTGTCATCTCCACAGACAGGCCCCTGAGGAGCTGCAGGCATCCTGGCTGGGCTTTGGGGACACAAACATCATCATTTCAATGCTACTTCCAAATGTCAGTGACCTTAAGGAGACACTGGAGGAATGCTAGAGAGGGAACCAATTTCCCTTAGGTCCACTTGACTTTTTGCGGCCAGTGAAATGCCACGCATACCCTCTATCCCTTAAACAGTCCTGGTTAGTCTGGCTACTGTGCTTCTTTCTTACCCTCTTCAGATATCTGGTTGTCTTTGGTCTCCTGCTCCATCTGTTGACACCAGCCCTCCATACGGCCTGTCTCTGCTTGCAGGAGCTTCAGGAACCAGTTGCCGTCCCTGAGGCAGGCAGGTGTGCCGGGCTGGGTACAGTCTCCCTGGGCCTTGCTGTTATCGCTCTCCAAGCTGGGGTCTGGCGGTGGCAGGGAGGAGGGGTCCAGCGCCGGATCCAGGGGCTCTGATGGCAAGGATGGAGCTCTGGCTGGGACATGCTTTGGGGGCTGCCGTGCTAAGGAGCTGTCCTCTCCATTCGGGGGCAATGGATCTGCAGGCTGGTTATTGTTACAGTTGGAGGTGTTGTTTTCTGAGGCTAGGGTATTCTGTGACTCCGTCTCTGTGTTCTGTCTGGAGGCCATACTGCTGGCCCGGCTGAGTCTGGGGAAAAAAGACGCCACACACACACAAACACACATACACACATACACACAAACAGACACACACACACAGCTTGTTAGTAGGTATTCAAGTGCTGGGAAAGAACCTTCAATAGATTCCCGTCAACACAGAGGCAATTTGATGGGAGAACATCAGTGAAGCTAAGAGCACATTCAGTGCAAACAAAGAGACAGTGAGAGAGAGAGAGAGAGACAGACAGAGAGAGAGAGAGAGCAAGGGAGAGAAAAACAGAAAGCAGGAAAGACATAAAGAGAGAGACTGTAAGATGCAGAGAGAGAGAGAGACACAGAGAGACTGCAAGGCTCAGACAGAGACAGAAGTGATTGAGCAAGCAAAATCGAGTGAGCGAGAGGTAGCAAGTGAGAATGCACAAGAGAACAAGATAACAAGCGGAAAAATGGCACCCTTAGGAATGAGAGAGACAGGAGTGAAAGTAGGCACCACAGTCTAACAAATGTGATTAAGGTAAATTACACTGTGCGTGGCAGGTTCAATTGGCTAGTTTCCCACAGCTGCCTGCCTTTAGTAGGACCAAAAACCAGCAAGGGGCCATCAATCAGAGACAGACTACAATGCACTACACTTAATTACTTAATTACTTATTTTCTTATTTTTTTTAAGATATCTGACCTTATCGTGCCCGCCTATTGCTATTGCCATTGTTATTGCTATTGTTATGTTATTGTCATTATGTATATTACCCTGCAACTCTGTGTGCTGTACTTTACCCTGCTGCTGTTGTGAACTGCAATTTCCACCTCCTGGAGGACAAATAAAGGTTCATCTAATCTAATCTAATCTAATCTGCTGCCAGCCCCAACACTGACGGCTGGATGACCTTGGCCAACACCACAAAACCATACTTTGATTGACCACACAGACAAATCAGGGACACTGTGTGTGTTTGTGTGTGTGTGTGGTGTTTGGTGCAAAAATGGCAGCAAAGCATTAATGCCGAACCAACCATTCAGTTGTAAAGCTTGCAACTAGACCTGCTAATGAATAAAACGCATTCTCTGCTTCCCTTTCCTGTCAGGACCAGCAGCTGTGTAAGACACATCTGCTCCTGATTTTCCACAGAGGGATCCTGATCAATACTTACGGCCTGCCGTTCTCCACCTGCACTCCAATCGACTGGAACTTGGTCAGAGGGGGCGTGTCTTCTCTTGGGATCGGCAGAACGCAGTCCACCTGTCGACAGATGAAACACCAGTTAGAATATGAGCCACCTCATGTCTTTATTGACAGATTCTTGCAGATTATCTTGGGCTATATGGGGAAGGGTTCTCACCTGAATGCCAATAGAGGAGAGTTTCCTCTTGGGTGCGGTCTCAGTCTGGGGCTCTCCAAGAGTGAGGGCTGGATTTAGAGTGTCATTCTGGGGCAGGCTGACCAGGGAGGGTGGGTCTCTTGGGGTAGGGATGGGGACAGGGGCAGCAGTGGGGACAGGGGCAGGAGCTGGGGCAGGGGGCTTACTGCCCTTTGTGAAGCTGGCAGCGAGGGTACTACACAGGCTGTCAGAGGAGTTGCTGCGTCCTGATTGGCTGTTGGCCTCACTGCGGCGGTCCTGTCCGTCCAGGTAGGTGTCCTGGGCCGACTCTGTGCTGCTCTGCACCGTCACGGAGATCAGGGGCTTGGAGGTGGTGCGTGGGGGTACCGGGGGAGCGGCCCTCTTACTGGAGCTGAAGCACGCTGGGACTGCAGAGAAAGGACAAGGGACACTCCTTAGACACACATGGACAAAGATAGGACAGTAACATGAAGTTAGACCTATACTGGATCTCATCTTATCTGTGGATCAAGAACAGGCGTTTAGCCAAACAGCAATCTACGGACATGGACGGTTGTCCGTCCGTCCGTCCGTCCCCCCCCCAGGCCAACAAAAACAGAGTGCGTGTTTTTGATGAAGCCGCTGTTTGTGTTCCATTGACGTCAGTCAGTCAGTCCCTGGGGGCCAGCCCTCCCAGCCTCACCCTCAGCAGGCTGTCAGGTGGAGAGGGCCTCACTGATGCAACTGACGCAAGCTCACAACTGGTTACAGAAGAATAAACAGGATAGGTGTTGCGGCAATTGTGATTTGGAGCTCCATATAAACGACACACCCAGGGATTTCAAAATGTCTCTAGATCCAGGTTTATGATGCAGAGATGAGCTACAAACCCCTTTCTGTTACTGTGCTCGTTCATTTACAAGGAAAGTAGAGGAGATTTTGTGCTGCTGCATGTTTTAACATGGGAGGTTGTTGATCATCGACCCCACCTTTAATCTCCAGATGAGATCAACACATCATCGCACCGGATAGAGTCTTCTAGACTAAAGATCAAGTCTGAATCATAGGATACATCCTGACCAACAAGCAGGAGACATCCACCAGACAGCCCATCCAGCAGCTATGCCAGTGAGGGGGATTAGCAGGCAGCAGAGCTGGGTGGGACTCAGTGCCAAGCAGCATGAAGGGGGGCCCTGCCCTAGCCTCCTGACTGGCATCACTGGATGATTGCAGGGCTGCTGTGGGTGGAGTACAGGAACTAGATAAATACTAGGAAAGCGTTCTTGCTGTTGAGAGACAAGGCACAGGGAGAACTATTTGGAATTCATGCCATTTTAACTGCTGGCTGGGCTCTTCACATTGAGGAGGCAGCAATGAAGAACCGACAGAGAAATCATGTATTGCGTTGTCATGGTCACAGGCCAATAATAAAGCGATATGACCAGACATTCTTCTGACATCATTGGATTAACAACTAACAAGGGAATGTCTATTCAGAAGTTCCCATCTGTAGTAGATCCAGGTCACACCATTTCAGCATTGGTGATCTCTGCCATAAAGCATAAAGCGATTTAAAATTGAAAAAATCTCAAGTATTTGTGTGTGTGTGTATGTGTTTGTGTAATGTGCATACAGAAACACATGACTCCCAGTAGCCAAGGCCAGATATCCCACATACTGTAATAGCTGCAACAGGCCAGATCTGGGAAGTCAGCCAGAGGAGGACAAAAGGACACCTTTATTCACAGAGATTGAGACACATTCCTAAAATGCCCAGGATAAACGCTTGAGATCCCACAAGTTCAATGAACGTGGTGTGTTGAGCCCCAAGTACAAGCATCTGACATTTGCTGCTTTATGCCTAAAACATGAACGTACATGTGTGTCCGACCATAACCGTAACATTCCAACGAGAGTTTTAGGATTTTTGGCTAATCTGAAACGTACACTTTATACTACCCCTGTTCATGTAGATAACTAAAATATGTTCAATCTGTCCACGCGAAAATCAACAGAATGGCATTCCAACACTCACTTTAATGTAAGTAGACATTTGTCTTTTAAGCTGCCCCCTCCAGACTGGATGTTTTCCCACTTGACCTAAATGTGCACCGGATCTCCGTCACCAAGGGCTAGTTGCCAGTGGGGGATTACAAGTTGGATAAACTGCCCTCAGCCTCTGGATGTCTGGGCCTGTGCTGGCCTCCCTGCCTTCTGCATGACAACGTACAGACAACAAATCTGCCTCGCCCCGTGACAGCACCGGAACAGCCTGGCTGAATCACTGAAACACCAATAACTCAAGCAGCGTCCAAACTGTGTTCACCCTGAGGAGATGTGTCAGATTAGGCCTCAAGCACCAGTGTTGACAAGCTCAGTTGTGGCTCCATGGTGAGTGTGTCAGGTGCTTGGAGAATAGAAGGTCTGGGTCAGTCATCTGCGAGGCTCCTCGCAGGGTTTATCTTGCTCAAACAGCACTTAACAGCCATTACAACTCTGTCAACAAGCCGATGATCTTCATGTTAATTCAATTGGATCACTCTCTGAGAGTAACGCAGAAGGACTCAGGAAACACTCTGCCTCTAACAGCCATACTGCAAGGGAGGCATTCCATTAGCCCTAATGGGCCAAGTATACAGCTGGTTAAAGCAAGGCCGAACAGGACAGAGGGACAGGAACCATTCACATTTCAACGTCAATAGTGTTAGGGATGTTTAAATGTTGTTTAAAGGGGCACGCACTGCGAAACTGATTCTACCTTAAATGGCAGTTTGGGTGGTTACATGAAGGTTCAGTGAATCTCCCATTAACAACTCTTTGCAATGTATATCTCACATATCGAAAGTGACTTCACAAACGTAGCTCCACCTTTTCAGGATCCAGTCTGTACCTTTGTCAAGCCCCAAAATGGGCATTCAGACCAGCCCACTGTGTATACGAGCCTCTGAAAGATAGGCAGCATCTTGGATTTCTTTAACCAAGCTAGTTTCATTCTCATTTGCCTGAGACTAATGTTACACACCCTATTCGGAGACCTTAAGAAACAATGAGAAGACATAAAACCCAGTGAATCTCCCCTTCAAAGTTCAGTTATCCGTCTCTCCTTCATTCTGGGACAAGTCTTGGGGATCTTACCGGGTGAAACTAAAGGTCTACACAGCAACATGACAGGAAGAGGGAAACAAGTCACACAAATTCACAAACACAAGGATCGGAGATTCTGTGATCATGCTAAATAGCTAACATGTTTGAAACCAGTTCTTCTCTCTAACCCGGCCTGCCTCAAGTGCTGATTGATCCATTTCCACTGACAGGTACTGAGATGCTTAAGAAGACGCCCTGTGGTGTTTCCAGCCTGGCTTGTAGGATTGGTGTCAGGTTAGGGGAGCGCTTTAATGGCTGATGTAGCTGGACTAACAGAAGCAGCTCTATAAGGATCCGGGGACGGGAGCT
Organism: Protosalanx chinensis; assembly: GCA_030340685.1. NCBI lineage: Eukaryota > Metazoa > Chordata > Actinopteri > Osmeriformes > Salangidae > Protosalanx > Protosalanx chinensis. Next base: position 1,812,557 of record CM059320.1, on the reverse strand, counting down.
GCGAGAGAACAATCTTGTATATCTAGTTGGATAATTTGATTATGTACATGATCAGAAAGACTTATCCACACAGCCGAAGCACATTGGTCCCTTGAATCTAGTGAGTTACACACACCCAAGTATGATGACATATTCAGTAGTATTTAGCCTACTGGGTCATACTCTGAATAAGGGCTTAAACCATAACACACCCAAATCAAGGGAGGGGGTTCAGTCAAGACCCCTTTTTTTGAATAAGGTATGTTAGCACAGGAAAATGGCAACAAATAAGATGGCCAGTGGGCCCTGAGGAAAGGGTTAAGACTTCAACTTCCTCAGACTGCTGTAAGAATTCAACTGCTGAAGGAAATGACACGGACATGGCCATATGCAACTATCCTTTGGAAAACTAGGTTCATGATTTATGATTGTACTGTCTAGTATAATACGCAGAGATAGGCAGAAGTCAACGTCCCCCTTTATTCTGATCAATGTCTACAATCCTTCAGGAGAGAACAGATTAGACCAACATCAGGATTAGCTTTATGAGACAGCCTTGTGCTCCTAAATGATTATACAGCGCTATATAATCATATCGTCAACAGCTCTTTAGACTCTCTTTAGGAAGGTCCCTGGTGAAACTCCAGTGAAACCCACCACTGACTCATGAATGACCTCATCAGTGAAACCAAGTGAGCTGTGTGACTCGATGTCTGTGCATGAGCACTATTTGGTTTGGGTTTTTTCGTCTCTTACAATGGGCATTGGCTGACTACTTTTAGAGTGAATTACATATCGATAGCATGAATTGCCTAATTCCCATGACATTGTTACACACATAATACCATCATTTCAAATTGTTTCCAACACTTTACAGTTTAGAGTGATGTTATATTCAACTTCAAACCAGACTAGGCTACATGAGGACAGAAAAACAGCAAAGTTTGAGCTTCAGTTTCTACAGAGCACGAGACTAAATAATTGATCTTCTTCCTAGCGACACTGCTTTTACTAACCAGAGATGTAACCCGCAAGAGACGGTACCCAAATATAGACACTGCACTCACACTGACATCAACTTGTGATTTAAAAAACGTGTTGTGTTGTTGTGATTAAAGAAAGTGAATGAAAGGGGGGGGGGGGGGAAGCATGCCTAAAGAAAGGGGTGATCACCGCCATAGACTTGACTCTGGAGAGGAGTGGACTAGTATCCAAGGTGCCACAGAGCTCACCTCGCACATGACCTGACCAAAGTTTGCTTCTGTTTCACCTGCATGAATATGATTCAAGTGGCACCGCCAGGCGATGGCAAATCACACTTTAATGCCAGTTATACCCCTTGACAGAAGGAAAGGGGGTTTTAGGTAGACGCTCAGGGCGTAGACAACCAGCTAGCTTCTATTAGCTTGATGAATAGGATCCCCACACTGTGATGGTCTGATAACACTCAAATAAGGCTGACGTTCACGACATTCAATCGCTAGCTGACACACGTTAATGATCACAGTTGCTGTCTGTTTCACGTTTAGCAAGTATGATTAAAAACAACAACCTAGGACGACAAATGAAACCCAGAATGCTTCCAACTTGAAACCAGGGCAACTTAGCGTCCGTTAGCTGGACTGGTTAGCTAGCAGGCAGGAGTCCGTGTGCTTCAGGGTTAGAAAATCTACTGGCACTAATACGGACCAAATATATTCATTTAGATTAGCTAGCGGTGATTGAAGTTCGTCTTTTTTCACAGCCTGCTAGCTAACATTACATCTGTAATAGAATCCCTTCTCAGTAAATAGAGACGGGTCTTTATTGCTGGTATCCAGAATTACTTGGCTAACAGCTACGTTGCTAGACAACGCCGGACTGTCTGCTCTGTCTAGGTTTGTTAGCTAACCAACGTTAGCTCGAAAACTAAACCAAAAAATGATATTTCCCCCCCACCACAGAGAGATATAGGCAAAGGTAATATAAAATCTTACTGTTTATGGGTGTGAAAAAATGAATATGTTCGGCTCATTCGTGATTTGCTGTATTGATGGAGAAGAAGACGGTTTGCTGCCACCAGCACTAGATAGTTCACAACGTTGGTTGAAGAAAGGGATTGTGTGGACACGCCCTTAACAATAGATGATTGGAGGCTAGCTTGCCGAGACTGTTTCCATCTACAATACTATTGGATAGCTGTCGTTTTCAATCTCATCGATCACGAATCCGATTGGTTTCACTTTATATATGTATCCTTGATCCTTATATTGTTAAGTATTCAATCAAATGGCAGAATTTATTTTGAAAAAAAAAAGAAACCAAAATGAATGTGAATTGTAAGTAGAAGCAGCCGCTCCGGTCACTTCAATGATATGGGTTACTATCGTATTTCCCCATTGTCTTCTAAATCCTCCAGCCCCATATATTCATGCTTAATCATAATCATCATAATGATCACAGTACAGTATTAACTGAACTGTAAGTGCTCCATACCTAATATACCTCCCTGTCTGCTTGCCTACAACTTAACCTGAACAAAAATCCTTCCTTTTCAATGCCAGATACCCAGTTAAACTACAGACACAACAAGCCTGGAGCAATTCGCCTAGTATCTCGGCTGTTAAGTTCAGTAAAAAAGACTGCATTCATGCATTAAAATAGCACATTGAGCGGCAGTTAAAGCCCTTGTAACCTTTCTGCTTCGCTGCGTTTATTTCCTGCATATGGGTCATGGCCTTTCATCAGACTTAACAATAAGATCCTACACAGAAAACACAAAAAAAGCGACTGACTACAAAGTCTTAACTTTGGGAAGCCTACAGTTCGATTTATAGAAAAAGTGTGTATGTGTGTGTGTATGTGTGTGTGTGTTCCCTCACTTGATTTTCATCTCACTTTGCATATGGAAATGGGCAAAATGTCAGCTACATAATGTGCTTACTGTACAAACCTGCTTTATGAGCAAACAATATTTCAGGAAGGAAATTCACAAGATGAAATATAGGATTATATACCAGACAAAACTATTCAAATGAAGTAAGTGGCTACATAAGGCCAGAGTCAGACAAAGTGACTAATGTGAATTATCTTTGACATGCTCCAGCCATCCATCTCTGGATTAGTACTCACTGGTGCTGGAGGAGTAGGTACAGCCTGTGGTGGTGGGCGGAGGTGAGTCTGAGTCTGCGGAGGCTGTGTCTTCGTCCTGGGAGCAGCCAGCCTGGATGGCCCTCAGGTAGCTGTGGCTACGAGAGCGGAAGCATGTGGGCATGGGCAGGTCCAGAGCCTCCACCGCCTGGGACTCCACTTCACAGTAGGGCACACCATGCTCACAGCCCTGCCCACACACCTGAAAGGACACATGCACGTTGACTCGCTGAGGCCGAGGACTGACGATCATGCGACTGCTCGCCCTCCGTCTGTGAGGGGACGTGGTGGCCAGCCTGGCAGCGAGGCATGGCGCAGAGGTGTGGGATATCAAGGCAGGGTGTGAAGTCCTGTTTCTCTCAGCACCAGATGTTGACTAATACTACTGAGCTGTTAGATTTACCAAACAAACAATATACAGAGTATGTGTTCCCTGTCTACAATGGAAAATAGGTCCAAGGATAATGACACAATTCAAAGAAGATTTTTTGTTACATACATTAGTTGATTTGCAGCACTTATCATAGCAAATGTATTTCTGTGATTAATCTGTTTTTGATTTCGGTCGTGTAAAATGAGTGAACTGCAAACCACCGACTGGCTCTGCACTTTTCAGTTAGCGGTTTTTGCAACTCTTTTTGGTATTCCTGAGAAATTATTGAGAAGCACTAACGCCTTTAATGTTCCCTCTACATAGTGCTACTGTAGTGTCGTCTGGTTAAGGTAATTCAGGTCCGAGAACAAATGTCCCACCCTGGACATTCTGTGCTTCAGCTGCTCCCTTCTGGCAGGAGGCTGCGGTCCATCAGGACCAAAACCTCTCGCCACAAGAGTAGCTTCTACCCCTCTGCTATTGCCCTCTTCAACAGGGCCAAAGACACACCCCACACCCCCCCTCCAGAATCCCATTGCACTCTGCCACTTTAGCACAAAACACTTTAAACTTAAAAAATACTTATCACTGTGATTTTGCACCACTGTGTATATACCCCCCCCCCCCCCCCAACGTACTATATATATATATACCCATTCCACTCTGTACCCATGTCATTTGCAATTCCATGTTACCTGTATCATTTGCACTACTTGCATCATTTGTATTATTTGTAACATTTATATTCTTTGTCTATATGTATCATATCTGCAGTGTATTTTTACATTGTATTCATTTTTCATTTTATTAGTATGCCACATTTATGTTCTATGTTTGCTCATTCCTGCCAAAGTGAATTCTATGTTTGTTTATCTTGCATAGTGAATAAACCCCCATTCTTATTCTGAAATCCCACAGCTATATGCAGCCATGGGACGGGAACCAGGAAGTCTTGTAAAGAGATTGTCCATCTGCATCAACTTAGACTATCCATGCTGTGATCAAGGACGTTTTTACTGTTTGAACAGCAGCAGCACAAAGCTGGAGGCGGAGTTAACTGCCTCTTAACATATCCCAGGTCCAGCACTTAGCGAGAAGTTTAATGGTGATGGTGGCAAAGGGAGCGTATCAGTTTGTTCAGCCTAAAGGGACAAGCTTTTACTCTAGTGTGAGGACAGTTTCTTCATATAGCTGGAATCAGCAAGTGGTATAGCATCCTTTAGAGACTCACAAAATCTCTGTGAGACTGATGTCTTCAGTCAAGTCTTCAGCAGGTTAGAGCCAATTCTAACCTATCCACTTTGTAATCTGGTTTTAGCTTTGCTCTAAAAATCCCATTGAAAGCGAACATCAATATGAAAATGGTCTTAAAACGTATATTCCTAAGTACACCTCCATTGAGCATCCAGTAGAATCCTCTGGTGGAACAACTTTACTCCATCGGGGTTAAACCAGTGTTGGAATTTGTAGTTACAGTAGATCCATCAAAAGGTCTATGCAGATAACTTTCAATACTCTCTTATCTGAAACTATTAATTGCCTTATCATCTCCATTTAAACATGATTCAATCTTTTAAGCATTACATTTGCAAACAGTAAGTTCTTCCTGAGGTAAAGAGAGTCCATGGCTGTCGTCAACAATTTGATGCCATCTATTAGTATCCATTAGTATTACCAGTGTCCAGACTGCTTGTGCGTTGGAGTCTACTGACTTCAGCTGCACACAGAACCTCCTCAGGATTAGTTTGGACGAAATGTTCCAGTTTACAGTCTCATATTTCCCTTCCTGTTTCAGCAGGCTTACTCCATGTTTAACCAACCAACATTTCACCACATGCATAATCTAAAATGTTCTATCATAGAAAGATTATCTTTGCTTTCTACATTTAGGCCCCCCACTGGCTCCGGTCTTGTTACGTCTGGGGTATTTCTGATGATTTTTCTGAAGCCTCAGCCTACTCTTTAATTGGTAAAGGATTAAAATCGTTGAAACATGAACTAGTTTCTGTCTGTTATTCAGTGGTAAACTTTTCATATTGTACTGTAGATTTAGCTTGAGAACCAAAAATGGAACACCTATTGTGATAGCATTTAGTTAAAATGTGAGACTGTGGTGGGAGGGTACACACCTGCCCACAGCCCAGGCCTCTTCCCAGTGTGACATAGCTTTGGTTGAAGTCACTGTCCCAGTGGTGCACAGGAACCTCCCCTTGGGTCACAAGACAGTCCAGGTTGTCCAGGCTTCGGTTGGTGGCCAATTCCCTCAGGGATGGGAGACAGCTAAGAGGGCAGTTCAGAGTTTTAGTCAACCCAAAGCAATGAGATAGACACAGTTGTTATTTTTAATATTTTTTTGAATCACCGTATACTGACCTTGTGATTTAAAAACAGATCAAATGCCAGTGAAATGGGAGGAACTACAGCTTGTGTTGGGGTCCAAATGACAGCACAGAGGAAACTCTGACATAATCATTGAAATAAAAGCAATTTAAATAGCAGAATTGATTGTATTTGCTTTCAGATGACCAATCTGAATAGATTAAATAGATCGGTTTCCTCTGTTCTGAATGGAAGCAGTACCTGTAAGTGGCAGAGTGTGTAGGGCGTGACAAGGGCGGGGAGGTGAGAAGTGAGGGGGGGTGCTTAGTAACCGGAGCAGTAACACATCACTGAGCCCCTGCTGTTACAGGGGCAGGGAGAGAAAGCGCTGGGCAGATTAGAGAGAGGTGGTAATGACAGGGGTGGGCACTGTGAGAGGAGGGTCAAGCTGCCTCCTTCTGGGTGGCACTGACCTCAGATGCTGCATTGAGCATGCACTCTGCAGGGGAGACCACAGAACCCCAAAGTCCTTCTGCATGGGGGCGTAGCCACGGGGGCTGTCCGTGTGGGTGGAGGGGAGGCCAGGAAGTACCAAAGCACATTACAAAAGTCGTTTTCACCTTGCTCTGTAACGTCATATTTATCCTTTGAGACAGTATCCTTGGTTAGAGGGGGGCTTCCCTTATGGCTATTCTTTTTGTCTAACTAAAAGTAGATTTGTTTTCTTCTTCTTTTGAAAGACAGGTCAGGCGTATTTGTCAAGCTGAATAATTAGGTTAAACATGGACAATAGAAACAGATGACAGGATGCTGCCACCTGCTGTCCACTGGTGGTGACAACTTTGAGTCTTGCCACCAGAGGCAGATTTACACAACTGTAGGTGATGTGAAGCCCTTTTTGACATTGTCTGTTGTTTTCTTTTAACCTGATTTTATAGTAAAGTGTATTGAGACCATGTGCCATGGTGATTTTGCACTTTAAATAATAACTTGATTGATTGATCTATGAAAATGAATCAGCCTTAGCATATTTGCATATTTCTAGTCCTGTGGGCTTGCTTGTTACAGTTTGGGTGACTCACTTTCGTGGCGGTGGGGGTGGCAGCTGCTCACTCAGAGACAGCTGAGTAGCCTTCAGGTAGCTCTGGCGACGGGCAGCGCTCTTGGGTGAGGGTTTGGGGCTGCCCTCCGAGTCCTCGCTGTCCTCTAGGTCACCCATGGCCTTCACATAGCTGCCGCTGCGCATCCTCCGACAGGGGATTTCGGTGCCACCAGCACGGCTCCGGCCCAGAGTGGCTCTCCAGTCTCCCAGGGGAACCTGCAGCGTCCACACACACCTCTGATTGGCAAGACCAGTCTAATACACACATACCTGAGTAAGACTTTATCACTTTCAGCCTGACTATTGCAGCTGACCGTACTGCTGTATAATACCTTTCATGAAATTATATTTGAAACATATCTGACTACATAATTGAAGGAAGTAGTTTACAGTGAATTCTATGTTTGTTAATCTTGCATTGCGAATAAACCCCATTCTGATTCTGATTCTGATAAGACAGGACTTTATTCCTCCTCAAAAGCAAAATTCACCTGTTGAGCAGGTAAAGTTCAAAAGGAATGTATGTACATCTGGTGAAAGCTTTCATGGCTGATCAAGTTTGGGGTAAAAAAAATAAAAATTAAGAAGGAAAAGTCTAACTCCAAAAATGAGCTTTTGTAAATACTCACAGTTTCTCCTACCTGGAGGTATTGACATGCCAGGTCCTGGTGACATGATTTGGACTTGGACAACAGCGTCCTGTTGACTGTAGCTGAGCCCTTCTGTATAACTTGCCTGGCCTGACTGAGGGTCAGTGTGGACCAGGAGCCCCTCTTCACAAGTGGTGCCTCCCGGCCTCCACCCTCCTCTCCCCGGGCTCCCATCAGCGCAGAGGGACAGGCTAAGTACTTGAGGTCACTGCTGCTCTTAGAGGTCTTGAGGGTGTGGGCGGAAATTGTATTATATCCTTGTGGGACATGCCTCGGTGGGGCCTGGCTGTCTGACACTGCCCTTCCCAGAGTCATCATGCTCAAGGGGTTGCGATAGCCCACAGCAATAGTCCCAGCTTTAATAGTGTCACCATCCAGGGTGTCTGCAGAGTTCCATAGTCCCAGAGCATTTTGCCGGGATCTTTGCTTTGTCCCCTCAGTCTTAGCCCTGTCCTTGCTCTTGCTCCTGCGGGTCTGTCTGATCCCTTCCTCCCCTTCCCCCACCATTCCTCCCCCCACTCCTCCTGCAGAGCGCCCGTTTGTGCTGCCTTTGACTGCTGAGCTCTCCAGGGACTGGGATTTGGCAAAAAGCTTCTGAACGGAGTGAACCAGGTGTCGTATGCGTCCAGGGCTCTCGCTGCGCTGCTTGGAGACTCGACCGCGGTGGAACTGCAGCGTGCTGAAGCCGTCTCTCTGCAGAGGCAGGTGTCTCTCCAGCTGGTCTAGCAGGTTGGAGGGCAACCGGTTCATCTTGGCTGCAGCTGCAGAGGAGATGGTGGCTGAGCCGCTGGTAATCATGGGGGCTCCACTGAGGCCGAGGCTGAGACCCATACCCATAGACATTGAGTTGGACAGAGGGCCAGCCATGCTGCTCCCTGCCCCAGCCCCACCAGGCACCACGCAGCCCTGGGAGCAGTCCCCCTGCTCATGCTCTGCCTGGGAACTAAAGTGCAGGCGGGGGAAGGTGCTGCTGTTAGACATCTGGTTAAAGGGCAGCAGGCAGTCTGGGGGTAAGGAGTGGTTTGGTGGGGGAAAGTGGTGCATGTGGGGGTCCAGAGTGCCATAATGGTTCATGGTGGGACTCAGCAGGAAGCAGTGGGGGTCAGATGTCAGAGGGTAGAGAGGCTTCTGGGAGCCTGCTGAGGGCTCACACGAGTCAGACAGGTGACGACTGCGGTTGGTACCTAACCCTTTCATGATGGCTGACCACACTGTCACCCTTAGAACATGCCTCTTCTCAGGCTGGCTCTACGACCCTGGATGATTCACCCTGCAACACAACAAAAACTATATCAAACCCAGGGTTCTCTTGTATGTGACCTCACATTGAGAATATATTTTCCTTATACACACATTTTAGGGGGGCTATGGATTGTACAGCAATCACAACATTATATCAACACATGAATTATGTTTATAATACATCATTTGAATGTATATTTAGGAATAAATACTGAGCATGAACATGTAAAACTGCAGTTTTGTATGATTCACCTGCTCTGCATTCATTATTGCTACAGTCATTACCACTGAATTGTTAATGTTGAAGTTTTATCTGGGTTATTTCATTGGTCCACAACTGTTAGCTCTTTTCACAGTGAGTATGCTTAAACAGTAAAACTGGCAATAAATCTGTTGTCAGTATACATTATGAGGCCTTGGAGACGGAGAGCTCCACAAATCCACTTAAGCTAATGAAGACATTAGAGTAGCTCATTAACAATGTCCTTGGACCTCTTAGAAATGCAGCTCTAAGTAGAGAAGACAGAAGGTTGACTCTAGTACACAAAGTTGTTCTATGTGACACTCTAAGACAGGCTTTTTGGTCTCTTCAGATGAACCCATGGGTGCAGGATTGACATCGGGGGGGGGGGGGGGGGGGGGGGGGGGCAGATTTGCTGTCAAAACCTGATATCTTCTGTTTGGCGCTTTCAAAATAAATGTCCAAACTGACACTTTTTTCACCCTGTGTTTTGCTCCTGTTTTGCTCCTGGGAGGGGGGACACATACACCATTTTCCAATATTGGAGGGGTCCACATCCTCCCTAGAGTCGGTGCTTATGGCTGAGGCCAAGTTCTGGACCATGACCAGAAAGGGCTGACTCAGAGGGGTCAACTTATTTCCACCACCAGGTGGAGCTGTGGAGCAGCCCAGTGTAGAATAGCAGATTGCATGAGATAATAGTGTCCCAAAATTTAGCAAAATCCCCCACTCATCAAAATGACTGGCTCTCTCTGTTGATGTATACGCACTGTACAATATTCAAATAACCCATCTGTGTTTGAGAAATGTAGGTCTGACAAAATATGAAAGGATGAGGACGTATCGTAATTATATAATAATGTGTTCATTTGGCAGACATTTGTATCCAAAACAACCACACTCAATCCCCATGCAGCCTGTATATCGATGGGGTTTCCACCACAGCAACAGTGTAAGCTTGTATTGAAGAGCTGTCTCTGTGAGTTTACTGTCTATATGGCCTGTCCCCAACGTACAAACAACAGCCTCATGCATGAGGCTAGCAGCAACACAGTTGCAGTATCAGAGAAGCAACTCGTAGGATTACTGCAATGCTGAGCTGCATAATAAGCCCTGTAAACATTATGACTGTGGTTATGGTAAAGTGTTCAAATTGGATCAATATTAGCATGTACAATATCATACGGAAGGCATATTTTACAAGGTACATTTTACAAGGCAAGACAAGAACAGACGATAACAGTATACACTTCCTGACAAAAGCCTTGTCGACTATCCAAGTTGTAGGAACAACAAATAATAACTTGACTTCTACTTGATCATTTGGAATCAGAAGTGGCTTATATGAAAGGCAAACGCTTCTAGATCATGCTTATTTTACCCCCCCGAAATATAATTTGTATTATTTAAATAGGACAGAAAGGTCAGCCTTAATCCTGGTCCTCGAGGGCCACTGTCCTGAAGGTTTTAAATGTTTCCCTGCTCTATTATAATTATAATTACCAAGCTTCCACAGAGCTTGATAACGACCTGTTCATTTGAATCAGGTGTGCTGGAGCAGGGAAAGACATAAAACCATCAGGACAGTGGCCCTCAAGGACCAGGATTGCCCACCCCTGGCTTACTGTTGGTTACTTAACAGAAATAATGTACACTACAGACCATAAAGTAATGGTGCGGTGGAACATTTTTGTATGACTCCCATGAGCTTGGAGGACTACATCCATACGTCTCAACAAAGACTCAAATATCTTATCAATAAAGTCATCTGGAAATATGTTTTTTGCAGAACTCCTAGAGTTCATCAATATTCTTTAGTTTCCTCTTCAATGCCGTCATCTTACCCCAGACATGCTCAATAATATTTATGTCTGGTGACTGGGGAATGTAACTCCAAACCATGAATTCTCCTCCACCAAACTTGACTGTTGTTCAAATGAATCTTGGGTTCTTGCGGGTTCCAATAGGTCTTCTGCAGTATTTCCAATGATTGGGATGCAGTTCAACAGATGATTTATTTGAAAAATCCACCTTTGAAAAATCCTGCCACTTTTCCACGGTCCATCCTTCCTGCAAGCTGTGGCCCTTGGCAAATGTGACACAACTTTTTAGTTGTCTTCTGTTTAATGCTGGTTTCTGAGCACTAATTCGGCCCTTGAGACCAGAGCCTGACAGAATTAGACAAACTGTTCTTGTAGATACATGTTTCCGGTGAGCAGTTGATATGTAAAAATAAAGAGACAAAATGTTAACTAGCTCCTCTCAAACAGTTGTCCTACAGGGTCTGCCTGACTAGGGCCTATCATGAACTTCACCAGTTTCTTCAAATCTTTTTCTTATCCTCTCCACTTGACGTTTAAATACATTATAGCTGTCTGACAACTCATAAGGCTCTTGATAATCAGCACTTTGGTCTGTGGTTGAATCTTTGGCATGCTGTCAGACGTCAGGATGAATTTCAAATGAAGTTTGGGGTTCTTCTTCTACACACCTGGGAATGTGTTAATTAATTAGTTAAGTAATTTGTCACAGGTGATGCTCTAATCTGTGAATGGTTGAACCTTTAAAGATGCAACAAGACTTTAGTCTGAGCAAAGTCTGACCTTTCTGTCCTAATTAAATAATAAAAAATCAAGACAATCAAATCATTTTGTAAAATAAGCACAATCTAGAAGGCCTGGCCTTTACAAATCAAGTTATTATTGTTTTGTTCTTACAACTTGGATAGGCAACATGACTTGTCAAGGAGTGTAATTACACAGGTGCTCGATGGTCATTCGACAGGCTGATCCATCCCGTTTCCTGGCAAGGAGCAGAGCACGGCCATGGAGGGCACACATTTCATTTCCACAACATCAGGTTTGTTTTCTCTATCCATTCTCCAGTTCTCTCTCTCCTGTATGAGCTCAGCCACTTATCTCCTTCAGAGTCCCTGGCCAAGCAGAGACGTACGCTGATAAATACACCAGGGTTTACAGCAATACAGGCTGCTGTAATTCATCCACAGGGGCTGGAAACACAAATATTAACACACACACACTGGCCAAACACACCAACACACACACACAGTACTATAGGGGACAAGGTGAGAAATGCAGTCTTGGGCCTGTGCATTCCCACATGGCAGACTCAGCCTGTCTGTAGAAGAGGGGAAACAGGTCCAGATGTAATTATGAAGTGAAGCCTCTCCTGGGCTCAGTTTACAGTTAAATACCTGCCACTAGTTCACACACACAGTGGGAGAGCGAAGGCTTGAGAGCTATGGGAACTGCTGAAGTAAAGAAGATATTAAAGCACTTCAAGAGTGACAACGGCACTGGACACCATTCAGCCAGTGGTGTGTGTGTGTGTACTCGATGAGTGTGTCAGACAGAAGGAAAGGAACAAAGAACATGATTAAGCCGCTGCCCACTCGGCCATGTTTTTGCCTGCCACTTATGCTGCAGAAGAAGTGTGTGGCAGCATTTACATTTTCACATTTATTCATTTTTGCTGGCATTGCTGGCATTGCTGGCTTGGTGTGGCAAAACTAAAGAACGTGACAATGAGACATAACTTTACAGAACGTGACAATAAGACATAACTTTACAGAACGTGATCACGTCAAACCGGTCCAGTTTGGTTTAACTTCTATGCTTCATAATCTTAAAAAGGAACATCAAATGACAGGGCTCTTATTCCTGGTCTCTGCATACAGTATCCCTGTTTGAAGTTCTGCATCTACTCACATTCCCCTCGCTGATAATTATTGAATAGGACAAATAAGCCTTTTTTATATATAATCAACTTAGCCTCAGTCTCAAACAAGATTGTCAAGCTCAGAGAAGACTGCATTTCTACTCTGATGAAAAAAGACACAAATGGTAAACGGTGTGTAGCTCAGATGAAAGGTGGAGATGCTGCAGAACACATGTGTCGTGGACAAGGTAGTCCTTTTAATGATACGATAGGGCTTGTTGTTCACTGTGACAGTAACAGAGAGTTCCAGAAGACTAAGCATGCGCACGAAGAAGACAACATCACAAAAGGCCACGCCACTCCAGGCTTTAAGGTCATCGTAATTTAGAATATCTTTGGGCCAATGCCTCCCTGCAAAGACTTGAAATAGCTTTAATGTGAGTTTGTTAGGTGAAAGTGAGATAAAAGAGATTGGTGGACAGGTAGTCAAATATGAGCAGCTGAACGCTGATGAAGCTGCTGTGCTACATCAGCACAAAGAGGAGTGGCAGTCTTCAGGCTGCTCGTCACAGTTGGCAGCATTTAGGCAGGAATGAAAGTTAGCTGATGAACGTCAGTGCTGTGCCAGCTCCTCTGGGTGCTAATTGGCTCTGGTCTGTCCCTTACTGGGTGGAAACACATCTGAGACCCAGACAGCTAAACTAGCGCGGGTCTGACGAGTCCTAGCACTCGTCTGAACAGCCTTCATCGTTGGTTGTGTCAGGGAGGTGTTCGGTAGATTAGATTAGCATTGAACAGCGCAGTAAATGATATGTGACATGATAAGGATGATGATGACCGGATGGCTGAACGCCGTAAAGCCAGCCATTGCTTGCTCCTGCACATGACAGGGTTCATCTCTAACAACATCTATTCTGTGCTGGAAGTTAATGAGCGTGAATCCGTCTAGAACCTGCTCATTTTGGCTCAGGCTGTCACTGGTTCCTTTAGTAAGGTCTCTGGGTTAGTGTCTGAACATACAGCACTGCACTGACATACAGTATAACAACCACTTGTTTTCAAGAGTGCTGCTAAGCAGAAGAGTCAGGGGCTGAACAAATCCCACAACACCACCAAGCAGCACTGTAATAAATGTCTTCACTGGCTGTGTGCTTCCCTTTTAGCCTGCACTGATGAGATGAGAGAGGAAGGGGGGAAGAGGGAAAGTGCCAAGGGGAGTAGAGAGAGAAGAGAGAAAAGAGAAAAGGAAAGAATGTAGAGGAGTGGAGAGAGGAGGGTGTGAGGAGGGAGGTTTTGATCAATTTAGGACTGTCTCATTGTGCCGGGATGAAAAGAAAGCTGCTGGATATTGACTTTAGAAGTCTCCGTCAATAATCACCTTTCACTTTCCCTCTGTCCATCATCCACTGTTTCTCACCAACTTTTAGCACCTGAGCATATCCTCATACATGTTCAGGATCACATTTTGTGTCTGAGTGGCTTCAGCACTCACACATTTATTGGAATTTGCTCACAAAGTCACTGTTGCCTTTGTACGTTGCGTCTTCCTAAAGACCCGATGGTCCTTTTTTCCCCCCTCACAGGACCGACACTTTACCTAAGAGCACAAAGTTCATTATTCCTATTGACTGGTTTTATGACATGATATCATAACTGCTTCCTGTAGTCACAGCCATCCCTGCAGTTGCACAGTGCCTCTCTGTATCTGTACGTATCAGTGTGTGTGTGTGTGTGTGTTTATTTGTGGTCTGGGGCGAAGAACATCCCAGATCAGACCAAGCAGGCCATGACAAGACTAATCAATTAGGATTTCTATATGGGGAAATGTGAGATGGGCAGTCCACAAGCAAGAGGACATCACTGTCTGCTGGACGGAGAGAGCAGCTCATGTTTCTGCGTGTTTGAGGGTAAATAGGCCCTGAGTGAACGGAGCGTCTCCCTAGGAGATCCAGACTCTGAAACATACCGTTTTATACCCACTGCGACAATCAGAAGAGATGGTCCAGACTGAGGTAAATACAAGACAAAAGAGGATGGTGTCTGGCTCCACTAGGGGTACTGCAGTGATATTCTTGGATGATAATAGTCAACCTTCTACGTCATGTAGAGTGATTTATGTATCAATCCCGCGTTCAATGTGCCCCCTCCCAAGTCTGACTATGCATCTGAACAACCATTTAACTGGTCTTATGTTTTGTCCCTAAGAAACCAGGACAGCTAATTAAGGTATACATTTCATGGCCTATTCATAACTGTTGATAAATCTAGAAACACTCTGTTGTCCTATCAGAATAGCATTAGGAAAGCAACCAGAGAGCCAACAACAGAGATCTGTCTCTTCCTCCCTGGAAAAAAGAAAAGAAAAACACTGCGAGGAAAAAGCGAGAAGCTTCTCTCAAAACGCAGCCTTTAGGTTGAGCATTGGCAGCCTGGCTTCTCCCTGGGACCAGTTAGACTGGGTCTGCGCTGCACGTCCTGAAGCATGCCGAGCCGTGGACTCTCACTGTTCATCATGAGGAAGCTCCGGCGTTCAAATGGTCCGCCTGCTGAAATATTCAGGACTGGTAGCATTTGTCATTTGTAGGACGCTTATGCCCATTAAAAGCAAAAAGTCCCAGTTTGCTGCTTTCATTCCTTCGCCACTGCACGCAGTGTAATTAGAGGGGCAGAGAGAGAGAGAGAGTGAGAGAGAAGGAGGGAGAGAGAAATAGAGAGGGAGAGAGAGAGAGAGGAAGAGAGAGAGAGAGAGAGAAAGATTCCCCTAGGCCACCGTCCTCCCAGCACTGCTGCTCTCCTTCTCTCCTGCTCCGATGCCTCTCATTCTTCTTAGCCTTGCCTGACTATAAAAATCCAATTTAATATTGCACATAGTGCTGTTGAGTATACACACGCTACTGGGCGGCACGCTTGGGTCAACACTGATGGGCTTAATATGGGGCGAAGACATGAAAACACTGGTCTGAGTTGAGCTTAAGTAAGAACAAAGGCTTGTGGGAGAGAAGAAGGATCTTGCTTGACCAAGATTAATCAATGCCCTAAACGGCTATTTAAATAGCAGGGCTATTTTTCGATCAAAACCCAACGAAGGTAGGCTGGACCTCCTGTTGTTTTTCAGTGGTGGGTGGTGTGTGTTTGTAGTGCGATCACTGACAGCTGTGCAGATCCTACAGAGCAGCACAGAATCACGGCTGCAGGCTGCAGCCGGACATACTTCTGAGCTGTGACCACCAACTCAACACAGAGTGACGTCACGTGTCAACCCCGGCAGTCGTGTGCTGCTGTGAGAGCCATGCTAAACAGGCTGAGTGTCTACAGTAGTGAAACACGCTAACAGTACAGTGGGCCTGACGTGTGTGTGTGTGTGTGTGTGCGCACATGGCCCTTGGGGAGTGACTGCATGCTATTGGTTAGTAGCAGGCAAGGCGAATCTTCCGCCAGTGCTCATTTAAAATGCTGTCAGAGTTTAAGAGTCCCTGGGGCCGGAGCTCAGAGAACAGGTGCTCCGCTCTCCTTTTGGAACAGCAGCCAGGAGAATCTCCAAAGGATCAAGGAGAGGGAAAGAGCACAAACGCTCTGTTTCCCCAGAACAATGGCCGGTGGTGTCGCTAACTAAGCTGCTCTCAAGGCGTTGGGCCTTGTACAACATCTAAATGGACCTCTATGTATCTCTAACCCATTTTTACAAACAATTTGGGTTAACTCTGTGCTTGGTGGATTAAATATGTCTGTTTGATTGTGATGCCATGCCTGATTTAGCTCATCCAATTCCAACTGACCCTCCCAACAGATTGGACATCCTCCAAGATAGGGGGAGGGCAGTGACCTTCAATTCTCTAATCAGATGGCACACACTCCACGACACACACACACACACCACGACACACACACACACCACGACACACACACACACATACACCAAAATGAGTAATGTGACTTATCTCTTTCGTCCACTCCCTCCATGAAATTGCATTGTCCTATTAATGAGGTGAATGAGGATGTGCCTGGTTTGATGACTTAGTTCATTACTCATTAGAGTGTCCATTGATTCACACTCTTCTCCCCAACAGACACAGGAATTGACCCTCTTTTTAGCATTACATCCTAAACCCACTGCTCTCCCAAATCACTGGATATTAGTCATGCACAGGCTTAGAAGTGGTGACGCAGAAGCCTAAGGACTAACTAAATGTGCAACATTGACATCAAACACAGTTCTATCTCCAGGCAGGAATGCCATGTCCATGCTCTTTCATTAAGAGGATTTCCCAGTGGTGGAGGCAGCCACCCTGGCCCTGTGGAAGTCCTACAGGGCCACATCAGGTTAGCCACACAGCGGCTGTCCTCACCCTGCCCAATTGGCTCAGGCATGAGAAACAAGATGACATTAATATGGCGTTTTGCTGTCCTTTGTGTTAAAGGATTAGGCTGGCCTATCTGGATCAAGGGCTCTGGTGCTCTCCAGACCCCCAGCCAAGCAGACTAGAGCGGGGCAGGCCAGGGCAGGCAGGCCAGGGCAGGCAGGTCTCAGCCAGCAGCTGCTCAGGCAGAAGGCAGCAGAGGACACCAGAACGGTGGTCTGGTCAGTTGATCCAGAGCCTCTGGTTCCAACAACATGCCAACCGATGAGATGTTGTAAAGAGTGCACCGGGGGTCAAACAACAACCTATATCTAATTACAGCTGACAATATTAGATCATAATGGATTTTGCATCACACTTAGTTGGAACATCAATACTCTCTTAAATCTCTGCATTAACATTGCAATTACAGTTCAAAAACATTGTTCCAATCACAACAGTCTAATACATTGTTGCACTTTAAGTGGGTGGAAGGGGAAATAACTGTCAATAACTGTGACAAAAGGTCTTTACTACAACAGTTACTCTACTCCATATGATTCTGTGTATGACTCATGTTATGGGACCGCATCGTTCCAACACCTGGCTTCCACACCCTGTATCGATGATGTCACCAGCAGCGCCAGCATTTCCGTGCAGTGAGGTGGAGGAGCTGACAGAAGAGCAGGGAGTAAATAAAGCTCTTAGGTCTGGATCAATGACAGAGCAGGCAGAAAGGTGGAGTGGAGGACAGCTGCTGGCCTCACACCTGCCCAACACTAGCAGACCTCCATCAGAGAGCTCCACCACAGAGCTCCACCACAGAGCTCCACCACAGAGCTCCACCACAGAGCTCCACCACAGAGCTGCACCACAGAGCTCCACCACAGAGCTCCACCAAAGAGCTCCACCACAAAGCTGCACCACAGAGCTCCACCACAGAGCTCCACCAAAGAGCTCCACCAAAGAGCTCCACCACAAAGCTGCACCACAGAGCTCCACCACAGAGCTCCACCACAGAGCTCCACCAAAGAGCTCCACCACAGAGCTGCACCACAGAGCTCCACCACAGAGCTCCACCAAAGAGCTCCACCACAAAGCTGCACCACAGAGCTCCACCACAGAGCTCCACCAAAGAGCTCCACCAAAGAGCTCCACCACAAAGCTGCACCACAGAGCTCCACCACAGAGCTCCACCACAGAGCTCCACCACAGAGCTCCACCACAGAGCTGCACCACAGAGCTCCACCACAGAGCTCCACCACAGACTTCCACTACATGCAGCAGAGGAGGAAGCCTAGTAACAAATCCCCCAATGAACCATCAGCCATTACACTCACCATGGCTGTGCCTGGCCCTACAATACCACTGCTTTCCACACAAAACAGCAGCTTGACTTTATTCCCCATTAAAGCCTGAAATGTGCGTGCCAACACTCCAGGCTTACAACATAGGAAGAAGAATACAATAGAAAACAATAGAATATATTAGCCTGAACAAATCAATCACAGCTCAGTTCCAAAGTCAAACTAAACTTGATATCTCTCACTGTGACTTGGCAGAGGTGTCCATAGCCCCTGGAATAGTGACCCTCAGAGACCAGAGCATCATCACTGTGAGACTGACTGCTCATGACAGCTAACATCCAGTGCTGGAGGTGTAATGTAAGGTGACCACAGAAAGGGGACACTGGCCTGGTCCTTTGTCAGGAAGGAATGAAGCTTTGAGGAAAGTGGAAGGTCGTCCCAGTAGAGCTGCAGGACAGAGCTCAGCTCAGCACAGCTCTGAGTGTCATATTGACCGCCTTGCTAGGATCCCTCTCAGAGCTATTACACTCTGGCTAGCTAGGTGCAGGACAAGCAGGGGCGCTCTACTCTGTATGCAGCTTGCGTTCTTGCACAGAGGCGGTCATCAGCAGTGTAAGCATTACACAGCAGTTCTGATAGGACAGAGCAGGCCTAATGGAGGAATATGCAGCCTGTATGTACTGTACAAAAAATGACAGTTTATTCAGCAATGTTCTATGTCATTTGTTCGTTACACTTGATTCACCCAAAAGGAAAACGAGCTGTTCTTTGTTGACATATGGAGTATCTTTAGACAAGCCCTGAGAACAGAAGGGAAACAGCAGGGGCCAACTATAATAAAAGTGGTTATTTTAGAATCTCAGAAGTAATAGGGGTTCTTTCTATGCTGTGACTGACCGCTGAGGTGAATTGAATTATTAAAGTGACAACTCCGCTGGAGATGGAAAGTGAGACGTCAAAAGAGATTTCATTCTACAGTCTTCAGTGTCCTCTCTAGTCTAAGGTTGACCATAACTACAGTGCTCGCGCTCTGTCAGGAGGAAGGAGAGGGTGGGACCTTTCAACTGGACAATCAGTGGGAGTGACAAAGTACTCCAGGTAAGTGATATTTTCCCGCCTCCATGCTTGTTCAGCGAAATCGAAAGGTCTAAAACCCAAGTTCTCAACAGCATATTCCCTCCTTCAGATCACCTTCTTACAAGGCTGACATACCGTACTGCAGGGGGAGGCAAGCCTGGTCCTGGAGAGCCACAGTCCTGGAGGTTTGAGATGTTTCTCTGCTCCAGCATGCCTGATTCTAATGAATCATCTCAAACCTCCAGGACTGTGGCTCACCAGGACCAGGGTTATCTTCCACTGCGGTACCGTAATAAACAGTTACAGCTGAGAGCACTTTCCTTTCACATGTACAGTATAATTACAGGAAGCAGGTTGAAGATTATGTTTATGTGACCTGTTGAGACACTAGCTGATATCATAGTCACAGCTCCCATTCAGGGCGCTTTACGGGTTCAGAAATCCATTGTCTGTGAGTGACACTAATCTGAAACAGCCAAACACAAACTCTCTTTTCATCTGCTATTGTCTGGTATCTGTTGTGTGAACTGTGAGGATGAAACAGGCACATGTAGTTCATAAATATTGGAATGCTGATTCTTACAAAAATCAGTGCAG
Source organism: Protosalanx chinensis (assembly GCA_030340685.1). Taxonomy (NCBI): domain Eukaryota; kingdom Metazoa; phylum Chordata; class Actinopteri; order Osmeriformes; family Salangidae; genus Protosalanx; species Protosalanx chinensis. The sequence goes on along the minus strand of CM059320.1, from coordinate 1,792,526 downwards.
CCACGATACTGACTACAAATACCGTTGGCTACCGTTTAGACTCTGTATAATCCTATTAATGAAAGTCAAAAGCAGTGGCGGATCGGGGGGGGGGGGGGGGGGTCCGCGCCCCCGGGCGCAAAGTTAGAAGGGGCGCCCAAAAAAACAGAAAAATATAATAATAATAATGATTATAATAAATAAAATACAAATAAATGCATCCATATGAAAAACTATGCTAAGAGTTTTGCTTGTTCTAATTCTTCTGGGGGGAGGTGGGCGGGGCGCACAACAGTAATTCGCCCCCGGGCGCCTGATACCCTAGATCCGCCACCGGTCAAAAGTGTTAACATTTTAATGTAATTAAATGTGTCTTCATGTGACTTAATCGTGTGACTAATTGATAGGCTGACATAAAGAGAAGTGTTTTAAATCATCCCTGTGCGTGTAAGGAAGTGAGGGGATGAGACAGAGCAGAGGAGACTGGAAGAGAGCGGATGAGAGCAGCAGTGGTGAGTGATGAACACGGAGCATGCTGCCTCTCCTACAGCCTCTGTTAGGAAGGACACTCATTTAGCAGATTGATGGGGCACTTTATTGCCTGCCACCTCTCTCTCTCTCTCTCTCTCGCTCTCTCTCTTCTCCCTCCCTCTCTCTCTCTCTCTCTTCTCCCTCCCTCTCTCTCTTCTCCCTCTCTCTCTCTCTCGCTCTCTCTCTTCTCCCTCCCTCTCTCTCTCTCTCTCTCTCTTCTCCCTCTCTCTCTCTCTCTCTCTCTCTCGCTCTCTCTTCTCCCTCTCTCTCTCTCTTCTCCCTCTCTCTCTCTCTTCTTCCTCTCTTCTCCCTCCCTCTCTCTCTCTCTCTCGCTCTCTCTCTTCTCCCTCCCTCTCTCTTTCTCTCTCTTCTTCCTCTCTTTCTCTCTCACACTGCCACATGCTCCCTCCATCCTTCCTCTGAGCTAGAGTTTATGATTGCTTTGCAGAAGGACGACACCCACCCTGCCTCTATCCCCCATCCCTCCCCAATTATTCTCAGCCACTCTGCCTCTTAACAGCAGCAAAACTAGACACAGAAGAGACATGCACACCAGTGCTATAGGCTGTTAAGTGTGAAAATGACCATTTGATTCTTGACAGAACACGTACTCCAGACAGGAGTAGGAGATTTGGTCTGAGTGGAAGCACTGGCAGCATGCTGTAATATGACTGCTGCTTGAGTCACGGCTGAAGTTGTCATCCTTTACTAGCCGACATAAATGGTATAAAAACAATCACAGCGGGGCAAACAAGCCAATATATAGAGACCCTTAACATATAGATACATAACTGTGAATACATTCATGAATATAAATGTTTTCATTTGGCCTGGCCTTCTCATCAGGTGCTGCAGCAGGTGTCATGCCCGCTGTAATCTCACATTGAAAATCGAAACAGAGATCAGCTGGAATGCTGTCACCTCATGCATAAGTGAAGACCACATTGTGAGTCCCATGCTGCCAGACCTGATCACACTCTCTCTCTCTCACACACACACACACACACACACATGGCCACACGCATGCGCACGCACACCAGCGTTGAGCCCAGTTCACACACACACACACACACACATGATGACTTCTTTATGTGAGTGGCACCAGAAGTGGGACATAAATTTCCAGTGACACGTACATCTTATCCCAGAGGAGAGGTAATGAGGGACGTTGACACAAGGACCTGCTGGGGGAGCAGCATCACCAGGACTTTAGCCTCTCCTTGACCCTCGTCCAAGGAGGCGGAAGATGACGAGAGGTACGGCGAGAGAGTGAACATTCAACTCTGAAGTGGCTGAGCCATAGCTGTATGTCAGCTGTTTTATTTTGATGTCATTGTTTTTCTAGAAGCTTGGGGATAAGGGGAATAATAAAAAAAAGCCTCAAACTGAATTGGCAATTTTTTATTTGTTCGTTGGATGCCAGCTGAATGTGATCGGTGATTTAACTTATTTATGTGACCAGAGGGGAAACAAGAAACATGCCTGCGAATCACAGGAGAAACAAGAATTTCAGCTCACTTTTCCCTCCCCAATGATTAAATGAATCAGATGACATGCAAGTCCTAAATTAGCCCTAGTTCTCTGCCAGTGTGTCTGTCCAGATTTGTACACCAACGGATGTTCTTCCTGCAGAGGGAGTATTAATATTGTGGCGATCATCATCGATTTCCCCCAGGTAATCATCATTTATCACCTTTTAGACATCGGAGGGTTTAATGCTGCATCACAAATGGCTTTCTGATTAATAGCAGCGAGGCAGCACGGAGGAGCACAGGAACTCTAACACTATCCCTGTTGTGCTATTTTGTCCCACCTCCCACCTCCTACCTCACCCACCTTACTATCTCAAGAAATACTGTTGGTCTAACCAGCCAGAGTCAATGGTCCAAAACAGCACAGAGACAGTAAATAGCACAGGAATGGACCAAAACAGCAAACATACTGTACATTTAAGCACATGCATAGGAATGGGCCACACATCTCTTTGGCTCTCCAATGCAATGTCAAACTTCAGTGCCAGACAGGCAGCAGTACAGGGACCAGAACAGCTCTGTTTTCTTTTCAGCACCACTGGAGGTCAGGACCTTGGACAGCTCTCGGAACATTGGTCAAATCTGCCCATCAGATCCTGGCTAAACCTGCACAGAGCCAAGCAGGCAGGGGCTTTAGGGTTTAGAATTAAAGGGTTTAGATCTACCAAGCTCTATGGGGAGCCGACCTAAGCTCATGCTACTAAAGCATGTGCCACTCATCCTGGTTTTCGTCTGTGTTTGCAGGTCAAACAGTCAGAGGTCGACCTCTGGGGGCCGCTCATCGCTCTCTGTGGACTGGATGCTGAGCTGGATCCTGTTCTTCTCACCCTTCCTGGCATCGCATCATGTCTACACAACTTTGAATGCTCTCCAGAGACTCATTTACTCACTGCTGTGCCGAGTGAAACCAGAATGATTCAAATCAGCAGTTGGGAAAGTTCGTCTGCATAATGAGGAGAGCACCATGTGACCAGTCGGAGTCTATTATCTATTTAAATTGTTTCAGAGATTAATAACAATGCGAGTATTGATTTGATCACTTAACAAATGGCTCCTTTTACAGCAGGGAGAAGTTATTTAATAATGTGTTCTCTACCGATCATGTGATGCTGTGATGAGATTATCTGTTCTGATTTATTTATCTTCTTCAAAATCTTACAAAAACAAAGAGGTATCATTTACAACAACAAACCAATAGCATAGACCCAAGCATTTTACCCCCCCCCCCAAAAATTTCTCTCAGTTCCTGCTCTATTTAATTCATCAGACTGAATTTACCTCTATTCTTTGTGAAATGAGATGTTCTGTAAGAATTGGGATATTGTTATAAACTTTAACTGCAGATTGAAGGCCTCTAACGAACACAAGGTACGATAACTTCTGTTACCTTCCTGCCTTTTTAAGATGCAGCTCCAGCATGGGATGGATTATTTGCAACAGTTTAGATAAGGAATTATGTAAAGAAGGCAGCACACACACCTTAGCACACTCATACCAAGCACCGGGCAGTGAGCAGGGAGGGGTGTGTGTGTGTGTGGTAGGGGGAGGGGTTCACGGAGGAGGGTGGAGCTCTCTGGTTGAGTTAAATGGGACTTCTCTGCACAGTGGGTGAGCAGCTCAGGTGTGGATGGCTTATTGCCTCTCTATGGGTGAGCGGGTTTAAGCCTCTGTGAGATAGAGGGTATTCTAATTATGAACTCTTTCAAAAGGACGCAAACAGATTTGAGCTTCTGCCATGCGATTAAAAAACTTTGCTCAGTTCCAGCAGTTTAAAGTGAGAAGACATAAGAAATAGCAGGCAGGTGGGTGGGGTGGTAAAGATGACCAGGGGAGCATGTTCTTCTAATATGTTCATGATAAGGTGGGTGGGGGGTCATGTGGTGCAGTGGGTTAGGGCGTTGGGCTTGTAACCATGCAGGTCTCCGGTTTGAACCCCGGCTGTGGCAACATGACGTTGTGTCCATGGGCAAGGCACTTCACCCTACTTGCCTCAGGGGGGGAATGTCCCTGCACTTTCTGTAAGTCACTCTGGATAAGAGCGTCTGATAAACGACTCAAAGTAAATGTAAATGAGAAGGAGAGGAGTAACAAAGAGGCATGATTGCTCTGATTAATAACTAGTGAGCAGAAATTGGGACGGTAATCCAATTGGATGATTGCGAATCAACAAACATACAGCACACGTATTTGTTAGGGCCACTGGCAGCACTTTCATCAATCAATCAATCATTTATTAAAAGCCACAACAGAGTTGGTGGAATTTGCTTTCGGTACAGCAGTTAAGATCACATCTCTCATGTGTCAGGTTCCATCAACAACAACAGAAGCACACATTTATACAGGTTACACCAAGACACTGATTCATTTCCACAAGTCCGTATAGCTGTTGGAAAGAAGCTATTTTTAAATCAATGGCAGCACTTTCATTCTAATGATAATTAGCATGGTGAGAGACCCTGTAGTACTAACCCACTATCTAGTGTGGCCCCTTGTTCCTGCACCGGGCAAATCCAAACAGAGCAGAAGAGGGACGAGAAACCGAGTGTGATGGGGGTGGAAAGAGACGCCATGCAGACAAGAGTGACAACATGGCAGAGAACAGCTAAAAGACAGGCCCAGACAGTTGCTTGGTGTCCATTAAACTGGTCTTCCACTGAGAACAGGGGCAGTTAATGGGGAAGCTTCTAGAACATTGATGTTGCTGCAGAAAGAGCAAAAGAGAGAGGAGAGAGGGGCATGGAATAGGTTTCTATTTTGGTTTGTCTCACAAACTATGAGCAAACTGCCATTTTTGTGCCGCTATTAATAATTCAAATAATTCACTCTCTCTTCGAATTTATACCTGATTCTAAATCCGATGCTGATGCTGGGGCTGAAATATGGACTGAGACAAAATGGTAACCTCACTCGACACAGCCCAAAGACAGAGGTACTAAGTGCCTTGACATGGGATTTGACTCACTTCACCTTACTAAAAGACGACTCACCTCCTGGGTCTTGGGCAAAGTACTCATATTCCCAGAGGAAGTAAAGACAAAAAATAGGAGATGAAATCTACCGAAACAGGGTCACAATGTTCTCTACTCTAAAATATCAGCTTTCAGAAGTATGTCATACATACAATACAGAATGAGGAACGATGGGTTGGTCCAATCTGCTCTCATTTTTCAACACATTTCTACGTCGTCTACGTCACAAACTTGTCTCTCTGAGTACATAGAGCAAACAGGCCGACCTGTCTGTCTGACCCACAAACCTGTCTGTCTGACCCACAAACCTGTCTGTCTGACCCACAAACCTGTCTGTCTGACCCACAAACCTGTCTGTCTGACCCACAAACCTGTCTGTCTGACCCACAAACCTGTCTGTCTGACCCACAAACCTGTCTGTCTGACCCACAAACCTGTCTGTCTGACCCACAAACCTGTCTCTGGGGAAGGCAGCGGTAGACGGCTGACTTGTCTGTGGAACGTGTCATGCAGTGAGAGGTAAATGCTCCTTCAAGTGAAAGTCCTCCTGGTCTGTGTGTGAATGGGATGTGTGAATGGGATGTGCTCATGACTGTAGGTGTGTGTCCAGTGTTTTATGTGTGATCTGCAGTCAGAGCTTCAAAGCACACGTTTAAATGTAAATTCTCTTTGGATCCCTAGTCAGCCATCAAGTCCAGCATCAGGGAAAAAAACGGAAGAGCTGCAGATGTTTTAAGAGAAAACACGGGTGCTTTTATTTACATAACTGACACCAAGAAACAAGTGACATAACACTTAATAAGATTACGCATTTTTTTTACTAGAGTGAAAATAAAATATTGTTGAACTTGAGGGCCTTGATATTAAAGAGAGAGCCAAGTGGTGAAGAAAAGACAGAAGTAATGAGATGTTATACTTGCGCATTACATCGCAGAAATGGTTTTCTGTTGGTGTGTTCCTGTCATACCAATATGTGTTGATTTGTATGCTTTGGTCATACTTCTCTATGTGGTCAATGCTACACTGAAAAAGACCGGAGAATGTTCTACCAGGGTAAATAGGAGAAAGAGGCTGCAACACACGCACACAAAGACACACACACAAAGACACACACACACACAAAGACACACACACACACAAAGACACACACACACACACAAAGACACACACACACATACACAAAGACACACACACACACACAAAGACACACACACACATACACAAAGACACACACACACACACACACACAAAGACACACACACACATACACAAAGACACACACACACACACACAGACACACACACACATACACACAAAGACACACACACACATACACAAAGACACACACACACACAAAGACACACACACACATACACAAAGACACACACACACACACACACACAGACACACACACACATACACACAAAGACACACACACAAAGACACACACACACACATACACACAAAGACACACACACACACACAAAGACACACACACACACACAAAGACACACACAAGACTTTCTCACACATCTCCCTTTCTTTATCCTTTTTTCTCTCTCTCTTTTACTCCCTCACTTTGTAAACATCAAATGGGAAAAGAATTTGCTGACTGAGAAAAGGATTACGCTGTGAAAAAAAGTTGCTTTGAATATTTAAATTAAAAGCAGTATTGTGTATCGTTTGAATGATTCATGAAGATGGTGAACTGTACGCTGCGTCTCTGAATCGTGTCCAACAGACAGCTGCATTTGACTTGCTAAGTTGTTAAATCCTAATTAATGTCTCACATAGACCTCACAGAAAAGATCGTCAATGTATTTACACTAATTAAAATGCGCTATTCTGATCACAAGAGACAAGACAAGGCTATGATAGCGTTGCAATAATATCATTCATTGCAACAGTACATTCACTGACTAAAAGGCAGATGAAGAGAGAAACAAATAAAACGTGACCATGCATATCACAGTAGAGACACAAACAGCTGGTTTCATATTCAATCAATTAACCCTGAGCCAGTTTTTTGTGTGATGAACAACTGACTTCAGCTTACTTTTTGTAACACCGTTTTGAGACACACAACATACTGACACTGTCTCACAAATCACCCATATAAAGTTTCTAAGATCCTCCTCACGTAGCGGAATTAGCATAAGTACTGAGTAGCGGCTCTATCGGAGCCCTGGGAAGACAGAGATAGAGAGGGTGGAGAGGGGGAGTAAGCAGGGAGACAGAGGGAGGAGAGGGCAGAAGAGGGTGAGTGAGGGAGAGAGGAAACTAGAAAGAGAGAATGATGTAGAAGGTAAGAGAGAGTGACGAGGATGAGAGAGGACAAGAGCGTGAGAGATGGTGAGAGAGGATGAGAAAGGGTGAGAGAGTGACAGGGTGAGAAAGGGTGAGAGAGTGACAGGGTGAGAAAGGGTGAGAGAGAGTGACAGGGTGAGAAAGAGTGAGAGAGAGAGTGACAGGGTGAGAAAGGGTGAGAGAGAGTGACAGGGTGAGAAAGGGTGAGAGAGAGTGACAGGGTGAGAAAGGGTGAGAGAGTGACATGGTGAGAAAGGGTGAGAGAGAGTGACAGGGTGAGAAAGGGTGAGAGAGAGTGACGGGGTGAGAAAGGGTGAGAGAGAGTGACAGGGTGAGAAAGGGTGAGAGAGAGTGACAGGGTGAGAAAGGGTGAGAGAGAGTGACAGGGTGAGAAAGGGTGAGAGAGTGACAGGGTGAGAAAGGGTGAGAGAGAGTGACAGGGTGAGAAAGGGTGAGAGAGAGAGTGACAGGGTGAGAAAGGGTGAGAGAGAGAGTGACAGGGTGAGAAAGGGTGAGAGAGAGAGTGACAGGGTGAGAGAGTGACAGGGTGAGAAAGGGTGAGAGAGAGAGTGACAGGGTGAGAAAGGGTGAGAGAGAGAGTGACAGGGTGAGAAAGGGTGAGAGAGAGAGTGACAGGGATACTCAGAGAGGGTGAGAGAGGGAAAGGCAGCCAAAAGATGAGCCATGAACTTCACCTTTCAGAAAGAGATCAAGAGGCGGAGAGTGATTCGAACTGTTCTTTGAACGAGGCCGTGTGACGTCTGTGGAGGCCATTGTTCTATCCAGCCTCCCACTGAGGTTCTAAATCTCATCCACTTCATGGCAGTCACGTCTTCACTTAGATAATGAATTATAGATCCCAGCCTGGGTGATATTCAATATTAGATGAACTGCACATACTCAGTTGATGACAGTGCCACCGTTTTCCACGAGGGACAATCCCTGCTCCACCGCTGCCTGTAACCACAGAGAGTGAGGGGAAGCTCATTACTATCCATATTCATGATGGGGGGGGGGGGTTGTGTAACCTGTGTGTTTGTGTGAGTGAGTGTGAGTGTGTGTTTGTGTGAGTGTGTGTTTGTGTGAGTGTGTGCGCGCACCTTATGTGACTTAATTTGAAGCTAACTCAAGATTCAAGATTACTTTATCTGTCCCTAGGGATACTTGTCTTGGCCATAAATGCTGCCACATAAAAATATTGCTATTAACTATTATGCAGTGCACAGCATATCATAAGCAACAAGATGTTTGTTTTCCCTATAAACTGTATTGTCATTGATGTGTGTAACATGATCATATTATACTGCTTGCCTGCTTGCAGCCTGCTTGCCTGCTTGCAGCCTGCTTGCCTGCAGCCTTCCTGCTTGCAGCCTGCTTGCCTGCAGCCTTCCTGCTTGCAACCTGCCTACCTACCGCCTGCCTGCTTGCAGCCTCCCTGATTTCAGCTCGTACCAGGATAATTCTGCAGGTTAATTCTGCATGATATTTCTAAGTAGAGAGCCCGTTAGAAGTCAGTCAGTACACACTGCACCAGGTTGTTGCTGCTTCTGCCTGAATTCACTTGAGTGGTCAGACCGATCTTTCCCCTGGTGTAGGAGAGAACAACGCTGCCAAATAACACAGACACGCATACACAGTGACACATGAAAACACAGAACACATGAAATAACAAGAGCCGGCCATCTTAGTTCAGTAGTGCATGACATTGGCAAGTGCAGAAAACGGTACACATGACGACTTCATCTCTTAAAGCTTGAGGCTAAAAGAGAGCTCAACTGTACAGCACACATCTCTCAACTCCACCAAACAATCTTACATTAATTATGAAACCTATTTTGGACAATCTAAACAGGGTAGAAAAGATGAAATGAAGATTTGGCAGAACCCTTTCCTAATTTCTATTTAACTCTAAATGTTTCTCTCTGGAGAGGAATTATAAGGAACCCCGAGGTCATGTTAATTGTTATTCTACTTCCATAAATGGTTCTAAAGTGTATAGCTTCTTTAAAAAGTATTTACATCCATCCATTTTCTTTCGCTTATCCGATGCCGGGTCGCAGGGGGTAGCAGTCTGAGCAGGGAGGCCCAGACTTCCCTCACCGCACACACCTCCTCCAGCTCCTCTGGGCGAGGCGTTCCCAGGCCAGCCGAGAGACATAGTCCCTCCAGCGTGTCCTAGGTCTTCCCCGGGGCCGCCTCCCGGTCGGACATGCTTAGAACACCTCCCGAGGGAGGCGTCCAGGAGGCATCCGAAACAGATGCCCGAGCCACCTCAGCTGGCTCCTCTCGACGTGGAGGAGCAGCGGTTCTACTCCGAGCTCCTCCCGTGTGACCGAGCTCCTCACCCTATCTAAGGTGCCGCCCGGCCACCCTCTGAAGGAAACTCATTTTGACCGCTTGTATCCGCCATCTTAACCCAAAGCTCATGACCATAGGTGAGAGTAGGAACGTAAACTGACCAGTATATCAAGAGCTTTGCCTTGCAGTTCAGCTGCTTCTTCACCAGGACAGTCCGATACGGAGACTCCATCACTGCAGACGCTGCACCGATCCGCCTGTCAATCTCACACTCCGTCCTACCCTCAGTTGTGAACAAGACCCCGAGATACTTGAACTTCCAGAGGGGAGAAGCCCCGGTCAAGCACCATGACTCAGTATGACATTGCCCACATCCACCAACACCCCACACCCCCTTCCAGAATCCCACTGCACTCTGCCACTTTAGCACCTGTAACACCTTAAAAAACGTACTACTGTGATTTTTGCACCACTGTTTTGCACTACTGTGTACTATTGTTTGTAAATCTTGCATAGCGATTAAACCTCATTCTGATTCTGATGGCCTCGGATTTGGAGGTGCTGATTCTCTCTCGGAGACCAGCATTCATCAGGAACAGGTCTGACTTACTACCGGCAATACGAACACAGCTCCTCCTCCGGTAGAGCTGGTCCACTGTTCCACGACCAGGACGAAAACCACACTGGTCCTCCTGAATCCAAGGTTCGACTATCTGTCAAATTCTCCTCTCCAGTGCCCTGGCGTACGGTGTGTAGGTGTGTATTCCAGAGCAACCTTTCCACAGCATGACTGATTTGTGATCAGCGAGCTCCAGTCTGTGAGACATCGGCCTGATCCGATCCAAGTCCAGGGGGAAGTGCACAGTCAACAGAGTTGATTATTGCACTGCTCTGCACCGGATATTCTAATTAAAGACTGAGCTCATTTTCCATCTTTTATTCTTGCATTTGTCAGTCTGCTTATTTAACTTATTTAGTTCAAACTACTAAAAAATGTATGAACAATTAAGTATAAGTGCAAGGCCAACTAAAACAATTAAAAACTCGTATTAAGCTCAGTTGTTTTGATTGAATAAGGTTCTCTCTGTCTCTCTATCTGTCTATCTCTACCCTATCTTGTTCAATCCCTCGCTATCATAAACCTTCATTAAAAAGGGAGAGTCATCCTCTAGCATCTGGGAGCATCATCATGACTGGAGAGGGCTTTGAAGTGACATCACTTCCTCTCTTGCTTCTGCACCGTTTAGGAAGGGCAGAGAGGAGGAAGGAGAAGCACTGTGTCCCATCATTACACAGCATGGCCCAATATTCAGAAACCATGGACTGGAAACAGTGAATTTCAGTTCACTGCGACAGTAAAAAAGCAACCCAACTGGGCATACTGAATAATGTTGGCAAGAAAAGCCTTGAACCTCCACTTTTATATCAGTGAGTATAAAAAATGATTAGGCTTTTTAAAGCATTTGACCTAGGTGTGTGCATGACTGTGTCCATCTAAACACAACACCTTATCACAGTCATATACATTTCTTACCTCTTGTACTTATCACCAACTTTAGCGACATGAATGAAGATGAACTGGATAAAAAACAGCCATTTAAGGTGCATTTATATGGATTTGGAACACTGACTGTTTGAGGGCATGTTATCTTGACAGCTATCCTTGGCACACTGTTAAAGAGCATTATGTATGAAGGCCAGCACCACCGAGGCACTAGAACCCCATTCCCCACCTCCCAACACACAGACACACACACACACGCACACTATGCTCAAAGCTTTTCCGAAGCCAGCCTTCCAAGTTATGTAGCGGTAGAAAAGACGACTCATTATCTTGCGTCATGTGTTAAACTCTCACTTAGACCTAAAGCTGAATCAAGAGCCAGGCTCACACACACCCACACACAGACACACACACAGACACACACAGACACACACAGAAACACACAGAAACACACAGAAACACACAGACACACACAGACACACACAGACACACACAGACACACACAGACATACACAGACACACAGACACAGACACACACACAGACACACACACAGACACACACACAGACACACAAACTTACACACATAGACACACACACACAGCACCCCTAAACACAGACGAAGAGTTAATCCCTTGTTCATCACAGGTTATGCTAAATGGTTTATTAGTGCCAATAATGAAGTAACTGGCATCATCCTTTCATGACGACTGACCGACAAGCTGTGTGTGCGTGTGTGTGTGCGTCAACACGTTTTATTCTATTTTCTATTTGCAGAAGCAATGCAGCAATCCAGTCCATTTTAATTCAATTCCGTCAGCGTTACAGAAACACCGTCATGTCTTCTCTCTGGTGAACAGCTCTTCCGGAACGCCTGTCCAACTTTGTCACTAAGCCTGTGAGACGTCAAGCTGAGAGGAACCTCGCAGCAACTTTACATTCAAGATTTGATTTGCAGTATTTTAGCGGGGTTACATAAGTGCATAGAGGACGGCACATTCACCTTAAATACAACAAAGACAAATTGGTAGTCTGGTAGAGCTACAAGAACTACACCAGACACAAAAGTGGAGAAACAGAGAAAGACTCTCTCTTATGTCAGAAGCCTTACTGGGGGGCTGTGACAGTAGAAGCCTTACTGGGGGGCTGTGACGGTAGAAGCCTTACTGGGGGGCTGTGACGGTAGAAGCCTTACTGGGGGGCTGTGACAGTAGAAGCCTTACTGGGGGGCTGTGACAGTAGAAGCCTTACTGGGGGGCTGTGACAGTAGAAGCCTTACTGGGGGCTGTGACAGTAGAAGCCTTACTGGGGGGCTGTGACGGTAGAAGCCTTACTGGGGGGCTGTGACAGTAGAAGCCTTACTGGGGGGCTGTGACAGTAGAAGCCTTACTGGGGGGCTGTGACAGTAGAAGCCTTACTGGGGGGCTGTGACAGTAGAAGCCTTACTGGGGGGCTGTGACAGTAGAAGCCTTACTGGGGGGCTGTGACAGTAGAAGCCTTACTGGGGGGCTGTGACAGTAGAAGCCTTACTGGGGGGCTGTGACAGTAGAAGCCTTACTGGGGGGCTGTGACAGTAGAAGCCTTACTGGGGGGCTGTGACAGTAGAAGCCTTACTGGGGGCTGTGACAGTAGAAGCCTTACTGGGGGGCTGTGACAGTAGAAGCCTTACTGGGGGCTGTGACAGTAGAAGCCTTACTGGGGGGCTGTGACAGTAGAAGCCTTACTGGGGGGCTGTGACAGTAGAAGCCTTACTGGGGGGCTGTGACAGTAGAAGCCTTACTGGGGGCTGTGACAGTAGAAGCCTTACTGGGGGGCTGTGACAGTAGAAGCCTTACTGGGGGCTGTGACAGTAGAAGCCTTACTGGGGGCTGTGACAGTAGAAGCCTTACTGGGGGGCTGTGACAGCAGAAGCCTTACTGGGGGCTGTGACAGTAGAAGCCTTACTGGGGGCTGTGACAGTAGAAGCCTTACTGGGGGCTGTGACAGTAGAAGCCTTACTGGGGGGCTGTGACAGCGAGTCTCCAGACAGCTTATATTAGGAACATCAAGGCTCCTCGCACATCTAAAGCTGATGGATCACATCTGAACTAATGTCCCGCACCAACTGTAATGTCTCCAAGTAACTCAGCAGAATGAAATGTGTTAGAAGGGAGTCAGGGACTGGCTGCAGTTAAACGGCTGACAGGACGCATGAGAATGAAGATGAGTCTCACCGACTGCCAACATGAACCAAACCGATGCACTTGTGATGGTGTGATGGTGCCTATGTTGCCTGTTGACAAAGGATGTCAAGATAGGCAGGCCACCGCTGGGCTAGCTGGGAGTATGGAAGAATCAGGACTTGACACCAGTCTGAGGAGAGCAACCTAGATAAATCTAGTCACTTTATTGGTGATTGAACCGAACACGATCCCTTGGCTCCCAAGGAACTGAACACAATTGATTGCCTCTCATGTTGTCAAGGAAACCAAGCAGCTCCCTAAGGTAAAAGGGGTGTTTCAAATGTCACGCTGACTACACTTTTACAGTGTGTCTGTTTGTATATGGATGTGAGATAAGAGAGAGAGAGAGAGAGCAGGAGATAGAAGAATAGACCAAGACAGAGAGAAACAAAGGGGTTAAACACAAAAATCCTTTCTATTTTCATTCGTGAAAAAGACCGTTTTAGTTGATCATGTAGATAAGCTCTAACTCAGAGGGAATACGCTGACGAAACCTACTGAAGGTCATGATACTGAAAAGGTCCAACAACTTACAGTATACGGCTGTACTTAACAACATATATTATGTATTACTGCACTTAGCTGTAAAGTGATTGTGGAGGGAACACGATAACAGGAGAAAGCTTTCCTCATTACAGTAATGAACTAGATTTAAACTAGTTGCGATTCGTGCTGAAGAAGGATTCTTCTCTGACCACATTTCTTCCAGTGGGTTTCGAAGAAACAACCCCCTAGATAGCGAGTCCAAGCTCCGGGCTCCTCCTGGTATAGATCTTACGGTGGGATCAACCTAAGTGGTCCCTGAGAAGCCAGGTTAAACCTGTTGTACATGGAGACAGCAGGGACAACCCCACACAGACCAGCCCACCTCCCAGCAATGAACACCAGAGATGAGGGATGTGCAAAGCTCTAAAACAGGTCTGTTTTGAGAGCCATGTGTTTGTGAAAACATTGGTCAATATGTCTGACAACGAAAAGAGGTTGTGTGACATCACACCTCGGGATGCATGGCACAGTAAATCATATCCACTGCCCCACTGTGGTCAAAGAGGCTTGATAAATGAGGTGAAATGTGGACTTAAACCCCTCAGTTTGCAGAATTAGGCTGTGGCTCAGCTCAGGTGGCTGAGTGGCAGCTGCTGCCGTGCTCTTCTCTTTAACCTGCTCGGTCTACTGCAGGCTCTTCATCACATCCTATCATCACACTGTGTCAGTTCAACCTGCACGCTGTCACACACACACACACACTGACACACACAAACACACACACATACACACACACACTGACACATACACTGACACAAACACACACTGACACATACACTGAGACAAACACACACACACTGACACACACACACTGACACACACACACACATACACTGACACACTGACACACACAAACACACACACACACACTGACACATACACTGACACAAACACACACTCCCACAGCACTTGAACCTGAGAGGCCCTGCAGAGACAGAAATCCACCCCGCTGACATAGACATTAATCAGCGGAGAAAACTCAATCTGTAAATTGATGCACAATCTCTCTCCACAATACTGTACGTATTCACTTATGCACGGCAGCTTGCAGCCCAGTCTCTGCACAGCGTGGGAACACTGAAACAATTATATATAACAGGATTACCTTTGTGCTGACCATGTGTGCCTGAAGTGCTTCTTTATGAATTGTAACCCAGCCTAGTGCATTCCATGGGTGACACCCATTGAAGTCATGGTGTCTATTGACACGGTGCATGAGGTTCTTTTGAAGGGTGAATAAAGATTTGAAGAGTGAATAAAGATTAAATGAATGCATTTGATTTGTCTCTGTAAAGAGCTTTAATGCAATGAAACCAGGTTGCATGTGCATGACTTGGTTGAATGTCATCTGTTGCATTACCAAAAAGAGCTTTTGCAGTTGGGTAAATTAGTTCTCACTGTCGCCTGAATGACCCTTGTCTAATTAAACAGCTGTTTCCATTGCATGCGATGAGAGCATCTCCTGTTGGTCTTAAGGGATGGAGAGAGGGCAGCTGTTCCACCAGTACACATCACATAAACCAGCACTAGTCCTGGGAATGACAGTCGACACTCAAGACCACCTTTATCAAGGGACAACACAGCTGGACTACTTGGTCCATGATAGCAAACACACCTATGGTAACAACTAACAAGGTTGGTAACAGTATCATTGGTCCTGTATCAGTATGCCAAAACAATTATATAACTGTCACTCGATAACATATATACAGGTGTTCTTGGATTTTAAAATCCACTTTGTTGTGAACAGTTGGAATAATCAGCCATGAATAACTTACAAGTGATCTTCAGTGGACATTCTGCTTGGTTTCAAAGTTAAACTCAAGGAGAACAACACAGTCTGTTTCACTGTGACACCTTGTTGTCTCTGACAAAGCCTTAGTCCAGGTGTCCAGGTCAGCTCCCCCCACTCCCCCTAAGGACGCTCCCCTTCTGAGGCTGCCCCTCCGAGCGCTCACCCTACAAGGGCTCCCCAGAGGCCAAGGGGACCATATGTCATGAGAACAGAGATATTTCACCATTAGCATACTAACCACTAAGCACATAAATAATGCAGAGGTTACAGTTCCTCTCAAGGCTAACATCAGTCAAAGTGAGCGATCAGCAGTTCTGGTGCCAGTGGTTTCTGCTTAAGGACTTTGATAATGAAACACCCCATGCACATCCAAACCATGTGTTGATTGTCCAGCCTTAATCTGTGGAACAAAGTGGTAGAATCAATAGAGTTGTGTCGTGTATGAGCCTGAGGGAGAGCCCAACGAGTTACGGAACATTCAGCACCCATCACCTGCCAATCGTGTTAAACAATATCAGCACTAGTGTCAAGTAGCAGTTTTCTGGCCTCAAGAAAGAACACAACAAGCAATGTCATCATGAACATGATTATAGCTGGTCATCAGCATCTTCAGCAGCGCAGCACAGTGACACTATCACAACCAGGAGCCCAGACTGTCTGCTCCCTCCCTCCCGCCCTCATGGCTCTGCTGGGCTCTGCAGCTGCTGCCTTCAGAAGTGGACAGATGAGCAAGTCCTGACCTGTCTGGCCCCCAGGACCTGCTCACTCTGCCTCTGCCAGTCCCTGGTTCTGCTCAGGAGCCTTTCTCCAGACCCACCGAAATCCACTGACTGTATCCGCTACTTTACTGGTACCTGCACCTTTGGAGCCTCCTCCTGCACCACATTGACCGGACCCACTCCCTTTATTCAACCAGTCAGATGGAGAGAAATGTAGAAAACCAATAGAGAGAGAGAGAGACAGCAAGAGAGAGGGAGATATTTGGATATAGGAAAGTATGTTTCCAGGGAGACAGTCAGGTGCTGAAGCAGCTATTCAGATGACAGAAATGGTAAAGAGGAAAGACATAGATACAGCCAAACAAACCACAGTCAAGACAGAACAAGAAATGTACGCAGACAAGAAGAGCCTGGATGAATGAAGAGAGGCTGAGCAACATGCCGCCAGAGACATGAAAACAAGATCCAGAATGGAGAGAGAAGGAAGACACGTGGGAACAGAGAGAGAGAGATGGTGTTGCAGAATGAACGAGTGAGAGTGAGAGAATGAGTGTACACTGATGAGGTGAGTCCTCTGCTCCGGAGAGCTGTCAGCCTCTGATAAATAACCCCTTTATCTCTGCGAAGCAAACGCATGATCAGAAACCGTAAGACAGCATGCCGATGCATCTTGTGGTGGGAACATGAGACAAATGTCACGGGTGGAAAGGTGTCAGTGTCTGTTAGCCAAGCCCAAAGCTGTCTTCTCCTCCCACTGGTCAAAACACTGTTAGCGTGCGCTATATCCTGAGTTCCAGACAGCACTGACTGAGCCACAATGACCAAACAGATCAGAACATGACCACTGAATCAAATAGCACGAACAGCATAAACAACTGAGCTGTTAATGTACATGACTAACAAATCTGATAGTTGCTTCTGGGAATATTATTAAAGACATCATGATGAAAATGCTAAAAACAGATTTCTGGACTAGGGTGACATTGCAACCTCAACTGATCGTCATGGAGACAACCGCTGATTGAAACGAGGCCATGGATGGTGAAATACACAGAGAGACATAGAGAGAGGGAGGGAGAGGGAAAGGGAGCGAGGGGAATGTGGGGTAGATTTATACTCTAGCCTTGAAGAGAGGCAGAGCGATGCATCTGACAGCACTGAGAGAGAAACACAGCATCTCTCATCTCTCTACCTTTTCATCCTCCCTCCCTACACCCACCTGAATAAGCAGGCTAGACACAGTTACTTTCCATGTCCGTCAAGAGGAACAGGAAGAGAGACAAGCAGACCATGTGTTGGAGAAGCGTTTAGGTCACACGGAGGCTGAGGTCTACGCGAGTGTGATCAAACCCCCTCCAGCTGTCTCTCTCAGCGATGTCATCAGCACAGAGCGCTTCCCTCTCCCTCACGTTCGGAGTGGATAGGGAGGCCTGATTGTGACATTGTCACACCAGCATTCACTACTTTAAGAGATAACTACTGTGCAAAAATACACACATGCAAACACAGTTTGCCCTCGCAGTGTTCAAGCCCATGCGTGCTTGTCTGTGTGGTGCGACTTGTGTACACACCCACTCACTCCGCTAAAAAGCCTTAGTTCTGTCATGCATTCGAATCACAGGCAAGCTCTGTCTTTACCTGGGGGCTTGATCTTCTGCCAGCACAGCTACACACTGCATGTCACTGCGGTAGAAAATAGTCTGTGCATCTGTAGTTTTCTACTTTGAATTGCTGCAAGAAGATACTGTACCAGAAAATGACAGTCTACTACCCACCCGTCCACCCCCCCTCACCCCATTCGCCCGCATGACAATGTTGGTGTTCCCTTTGATGTTTTTTTTTTTCTTCTCTCCCTCCAAATTCTGAGGAGCCGGAAAAGCAGAGGAAAGCTGACGGAAAGTAGCTGAGTGAGGCTGAGAAGAGAAAAATACGGTGGAGCTGTCCGGAGCAGAGCAGAGCAGAAACAGAGCAGGACAGGGGTAGAGCTGAGAGAGAGCAGAGTTGGCAGAAGTTTGCTGCTCTGGCCATTCAGGGACAATGCGGCAGCAGCATTACAGTAAGAGTCCCCGGCCTGGCAGGTTCAGCTGAAGGAGAGGCACTGACACCCATACTAATGAGACCCGGGGAAGCGCAGTGTGCGGGAAGAGGCAGGAAGCAGCAACAATCACACAGCTCCAGACTACCAAAGACCTTATTATCTCACGGGATTCCCCCCCCCCCCTCCCCCCCCCCTCCCCCCCATGCCCATTCAGAAAAGGCTATTTTCTCTGTGACTTCTATGTCTTCTATCTCTAGTCCCCTGAACCTGTGACACATTTCAACGGTCCTATTGTGCTCTGGGTTTTCAGTACAGTACGGCCCCTACTCCCCATTGATGTTACCATGACATCAGTCTCAGTGGTTGAACAGATTCTGTTTGCCGCTCTCTTTTACGTCTAACTTCATTGATGAACCGCGATGGCCTGTGTTGCTGGTCACACGGGAGGCTGCTGAATGTGTGGTGCATGTGTCTGTGCACCCAGTGCACGCACGCAGCATAAGGTACCATGGAAGGTGCATGGCGTATGTGATGAAGAGAACGAGAAATGCAAATGAGTTGAGCCAGCGACCTTTGAGAGCCCTTGAAAGCCTCCAGACGAAATTCATTAGAAGCCCCCAACAGATTAATAAAGAGCAGCATTGCCTTGTGATGACAGACAGATGCTCTCCGTGCAGGGTGGCCCGCCGCTGGTCCACTGACATGGACCTCCTCATTAAAGCCTCCTCCTCCAGGTAAGACGGGCTCGTCGAGGTGCAGAGGATGCTTCAGGAACATCTCCGGGAGATGACTTGCATCATTAGAGAAGCACAGATGATATTCCTACTAAACCTGTACTGGAGTGTGATCCAGGACCTCCACATGAGAGCAGGATCTGCCTGCTAAGCATGCTCTGGATGCTCCCGCTGTACACCTGCATGTTCCCTGAAGCCCCAGAAGCCCTTTGCTGTCCTCTGACTTCACCTGACTTAAGCCTTCCTCCTACTGTGAATTATGCAACACTGTTTTCCCCATGAAAGTACAATGCCTGGAAAACAAAACCCTAGCATGCACACCTGTCAGGACCCTTCGGCGACAGGTTTAGCATTTTAGCATGTAGCTGATAGTTTTATCCAAAGCGACTTCCCAGAGAGCTTCACAAAAGAGCATCGGTCACTGAGCATAACAACCTGATAGTCCCAGAACATTGTGGGTCGACTGATTATGAAACATACATTGTGGGGAAACCAAACGAGTGCCAAAGGGAAGAACCACAAGATCATTCAGTTGAACAAGTCACAATTAAATAGCATGAATGTAGAGATGGGATCTAATGGGAGCTGTGCTGCGTTGTGCTTTGTGTCTGTTGGATTACACTTGAGGTATTCCGCTTAAAATACAGACACAGGCCAAGGTGACCCGGACAGGAAGTCATGCCACACGAGGACGGCTGTTCCTGACGCCCGAAGGCACATCTTGTCCTCAGACAGCTCTGTGAGTGCGTGTGTACAGTATGTGTGCGTGCGCATGTGTTTCAAATCTGTGAGGATCCAGGCTGGGAAAAAGAGCTGAATCCTCTGCCTCGGCTACAGAGCTGCAGCTGAGGACTACAAGAGCTGGAGTATGATGTACATGGAGCACCATATCACTGTCTATGTAGTCAATCCTATAAGCGTGCAGCACCGCTGACTGTGAGCTCATATTGATACACAGAGGGCAGCATAGATTTAAATGAATTAGTTGAATTTTACTTGCGAGTTATGTTTGCAATAAGGTTTCATGAGGACAATAATTTATGTATTGAATCATTTATAAGACTTGGTGTGTATCTGTAAGTGTGTGTGCACATTAATGTGCAATAATAGTACATTACCATGGCATAAAAGTGGAGACAGCAGTTATATTAACTAATGCCATTACAGTATTAACTGTTCCGGCCTGGTCCGTGCCAGCTTTTCTAGTTTTCCCAGGTGTTCCAGGCTCCAGGTTTCCTGCTACAGCCATCCTATGAAGCTGACACACCTCCACCTAATAATCCTGCTTTCTCTCTGCCTGTTACAGAAGGTGTCACACCTGCCTGCCTTCCACACCTGCCTGCCTTCCACACCTGCCTGCCTTCCACACCTGCCTGCCTTCCACACCTGCCTGCCTGCCACACCTGCCTTCCACACCTGCCTGCCACACCTGCCTGCCTTCCACACCTGCCTGCCTGCCACACCTGCCTTCCACACCTGCCTGCCACACCTGCCTGCCTTCCACACCTGCCTGTCTGCCTGTCACACCTGCCTGCCTTCCAAACTTGCCTGCCTGCCACACCTGCCTTCCACACCTGCCTTCCACACCTGCCTGCCTTCCACACCTGCCTGCCTTCCACACTTGCCTGCCTGCCACACCTGCCTTCCACACCTGCCTGCCACACCTGCCTGCCTTCCACACCTGCCTGCCTGCCTGCCTTCCAAACTTGCCTGCCTGCCACACCTGCCTTCCACACCTGCCTTCCACACCTGCCTGCCTTCCACACCTGCCTGCCTTCCACACCTGCCTGCCTTCCACACTTGCCTGCCTGCCACACCTGCCTTCCAAAATTCAAAAATAAATCCTGGTTCGTAATAAAGAAACTGAGTTGGGTTTGTTTACAGTTACGATTATTCCTTTAACAGACACTTTTTATCCAGAGCGACCTTCAGCAAGTACAGGGACGTTCTCCCTGAGGCAAGTAGGGTGAAGTGCCTTGCCCAAGGACTCAACATCACATAGCCATAGCCAGGGGTTCAAACTCACAGCCTTCTGCTCACGAGGCAAACGCCTTAACCCGCTGAGCCATCTGACTCCCATGAGCAGTTTATTTTGTGTATTTGATGTGCGTGCCCTTCGACTTTGAGACTATCTGAGAAACATAAGATTTAGAAGTTACCTACTTTTATTCAGAGAATACTTAAGGTAAGCACTGATATCGTCTGTAAAAGGAGTGTCAAAGGGTTAAATATTTGCCAACAAGAAAAAGGAAAAATAGCAGTACTTCCTTTCTTGCTGAAGAGTTGTGTTGAGAGATCAACATGACATGGATAACATCGGAAGCTATTTGGATTGGATTTTTGTCTAAGCAGGCAGGTTTAACTTTAGTTTGCTACTTCCAAAGTTATGACAAGTAATACTTAGAATCTTCTACTATCTCAAATTCAGGCAATGACTTTCATTTTACCGTGTAAGACACTGCCAATATCCTTGCCCAGGATTAGGAAAACTGAAGCCAAGGTGTGATTTCAAATCCTCTAACTGCTTAGTTTAATCTGCTGGTTCAGAAAGGTCTGGACTATTTCTTGACACCCATCGGAAAATCCTACACTAGGTTTGTGATAATCACGCTGTGTGGATGTGTGTGTGTGTGTATGTGTGTGTGTGTGTGTGTGTGTGTGGATGTGTGTGTGTGTGTGTGTGTGTGTGTGGAGAGAGAAAGGAGGATGAACGTGTTTTTAATTACTGTTAGAAGAGCCTTTCATTTAAATGGACTTTGTTGTGGTGAGCAGATCAAAGAGTTCCAGTATTTAGAGGCATTCAACCCTGTGTGTTTTCCAGCTCTAGATCGAAGGTCATGTTCCAGATCCTTCCTTGTTCGTCCCATTGCGGGGGAACATACTGTGGTCTAACAACCAACGAAGCAGATGTCTTGAAAAAAAAAGTGCTCACTGTGTTTGATATCTCAGGGTTCAGCTCTCAGTGCTGGAGCTCTGATATAAGGACCCCTGGAGGTCACTGATTGCTCTGAGTGAATGTAAGCTGAGACAGGAGGCAGAAGGCTGGCGTCCCACAGTGTTAATCTAACTTCAGAGGGTTGGGATCTGTTCAGTGACATTTCTACCTCTTCTGGTGTCTGCCACTGTAACAACACACACACACACACGACCCGGGCAGACAGCGTTCAGCCTCTGCTGACGATGCGATTCAAATGATTTCGAAGACGTGCATGAAATTCATTTGAAATAATTGATTGTTTGGGCATTCATGTGGAAGAATTTAACAGAGGGCAGATTGCAGCTGGGATTGTTTCCTCCAGGCACCCACACTTTTGTATCACATCTTCTTTCTCCATAGTGCTGCTGGTCCTTTACCCAAAGGAGCTTTGATTACAGGTAGAACAACTCCGACGTTAGAATGTCCTGTTTTCCGGCAATTGTGTTTGCTCAGTAATTATACATTGTACTCATGTTTTGAGGCCATATCAATGTATGTATATGTTTGCCTTAAACAAATGTGTAAGGTATACATACAGCCACACACAATGACAAATAATGATTTCTGAAGTCTCTTGAAGTCAAAGGCGGTTTCTCTCTGCGTGACTGCAGCCGCCCTGCGGTATTTCTGCAGTACTAACAAGACTGTGTATTCATCCACATCCCCAATCTTCCTCTGCTCTTCCACACAGAGAACTACTGTTATTGTACTGTCTGCTCTGAAGCAGACTCTCTTGTTACACAGTATGTCCTACAACTGAGAACTGGCACTGCACATCAGTGACACTGTTTTGGTCGGATCATAGTTTAGAGCATTCTCTAAAATAAGATACAAATGTGCATGTTTTCATTCTGGTCTGTTAAAGAAGAATGAAACAATTTGCCATTCACTGGCTTAATTTCCCTACCTGGAAAAGCACTTTTACTCAGACCAAACTATTATTCTTTTCAAGTTGAGTAAATATTAGACGACACCAAAAAATACCCTAAGTAGGCAAAACAGCTGGTCGGGAATTCTGGACACAGGAAACGTGATTAATCGGCAAGAGACACACAGTCATTAATTGCTGTGTGCTGATGATTAATTGTCCCTGGTGAGCGACGTTCAGCTCAACATGCAAATTTGTGTCAGAGGAGCCATTCAGTGCCTGTGGAAGCAGAGACATACTGTACAGCGACACATGCAGGGAGATAACCGTCCATCAGGGACTACTTTATCCCAGGCTTTTACCCCATCAGGGACTACTTTATCCCAGGCTTTTACCCCATCTAAACCACTGATATTTGTGGAGAAAAGGAAAGAGCTATGAATACAGAGACGCATAATAGGCACAAGGAGAGATGGAGCCAAGTGTAAATAATATTCTGGCTAAGTGTCACGGTCGAAATGTGCCGACAGTAATAACACTTCATCTTTTTATCTCTGCCGGGGGAAGGAAGCGGAGAGGGAAAAGGGATAACTGACCTGCTACAACCATGTATCGAAGGCCAAGCTGCAATCATTAGCAAGCTCATCATAGGATGAGATGAGGCGTTCTTGTAGAGAGAGGAGAAATAACTGCTCTCCACAAAGTTTTTAATAGGTAAGGAGAGAATGTTCCGTCATTCCGTCACATACTGTAGGGGCATCAATGTTTCTACTGCAAACTAACTGACTTGTGAAAGCTGTTAAATGTACAATGACACACATCATTCAGTTAGATGGCAAAGTTAAGAGTCTTTGCTTACCATGTTTTGTTGGCTTCACTACGTGTGGTCAACAGGGAATCTACAAAATCCACAAACTGCTTGCATTTGAAGCCTTGTTTCTATGGAGAACAAGTCGGTCGGCTATGAAAATGACATGCGATTGTCGAAAGTCTAAAAATACATGTTCACACAAGGACACAACAGCTACTATACTGCCACTGTGAACTATACAAGGTCTACAAGGGTTCTCAAAAGGGCATTTACTTGGAGTACAAAAAAAATTTGACTTGAAGAGCTGTACATTTTGTGATGACAGGCTAGTATGAGTTTTGACGAAGTGAGCTTCACGCTTCTGCACTCTTAACAACACAGCCAATTTGACGATTCCTACCCATGCTAGTGTCACACTACGTGGCTGTGTGAGAAACTGCGTGGTCAGAGACACGTGGGCTGATGGAAGAACTGTGCTGTAATTGCCCCGGCTGTGTACACCAGCTGACCCTCCACCCACCACAAACTGCTAACTGTAGACATGCATGAGGAAGGGGGGGGGGGGGGGGGGGGGGGGGGCTGGATTGCCTGTATATCCATGTAAACTTAAAAGAGTGCTTGAAGGCTGAAAAAAAGACGAGGGAAGGAGGAAGGAGAGGAGAAGAGAAGAGGGAGAGGCTTTTCATGAGGCAATAAAGTTACGGGACCATTTATTTTTTACATCTACTCTTCACTACCATACGTGACAATACCATGGTGCGCACAGGACACACACATCAGCAGACCCAACACCTTTATTCGGCTGGCTGTGTGGAATGTACTCAATAACAACAGTTCATTCCTACCATACCACTACTATCATTCCAAAGACGTCCCCTGTGATGATGTCACACCGGTCAGCTGGAACTGTAGCACATCATGTCATTGCTGTGTTCTCCTTCTCTCATTCTGACTCAAACTGCCTGAAAAACACCCACCATTCTGGAAGCCAGCCAGCCTGGTTTCCTTCAAACCCACTGGCATCATGGCAGTTAGCTCCCTGGCAGCCGATTACAAGACTGGCACCCAAGTGACTAAGCAAAGAGAACCGTCAGCAGAGAGGGACATTTTAATCAGCGTCACTTTGGTCTGGTGGAGTGTTTTACTCTCTCTGGTTGGTCCGCCCACAGTTTGAACTGCCTAGGCTTGGTAACTTGTGTCATTCAGTCTTGCCTTTACAATGTTTCTGCTCTGTTCTCCAACCGACAGGAAACCACACATGCTATGATAATGTCTAACATCAAAGCTCGCTCTATGACGTACACATGAATGCGGCAAGACTTGGTACAAAGTGATGCAGTAACCATGCTCCACTAAAGCCTTTCGTGGGATCCAGAGAGACCTGGTCCTGACAGTGGCTCCACTGACACCCCCTCTGCATGTTACCCTTAAGATTTGTGGCCCAGTCAAGCTTGGATAAATTATTAATCACCCCACCGCTGACAAATTGGTCTTTTAATCGTGGCAAGTCCTGTTCAACAACAACAACAACCGTGGGCCTGGCCCTGATTCCTACTGGATGATCGATCTGCCCCCTGACTCAGCCTTGTCTTTCTGACGCCAGTGTGCCAGGTTACATACTGACAGAAAGCTATCTGGGCATGGAGAAGGGCTCTGATAGGTCATCCTTCATCAAGGGAATGCTACAGCAGTACTGTTGTGTCTGGTGTGTATCTGTGTATTTGGCCCCCAGCTGTTTGTGTTATTGCATTTGCCTTTTGACTACATCAGCAACCGAACTGTAATTTAGTTACATTGCAATGTGATATGTTTTAAGATTATATTTGATTATCATTACATCACTGAGTTAGAGAGACAAAGAGAGAGAAAAAAAAACAAAAAAACCAATATATAGTATTATTCCATGATTGCCTGAAACTTCATGTTCAACCAGGTAGGATATACAAACATATAATTGTATTAGATTATTTATACCTGTGCTGTTATATCCAATCAACATACAACATTGCAGGTATAAATAACTGATAGTGTATCGTTCTTTACTCTTGTGGCTGCTGATGGTTGTACCCATAACCATGAACAAACTAGTAAGCTGTGTTAGGACAGCCTATGACATTATGCTCAATGAGAAGTGAATGAAATCCCAGAACAAGTCACGTTAGGCAAGTATCAAACAGACAAACCATCTGCAGCAATATATCACACTCCACATAAATTGACACGTTTCGAAAAGAAATACGTTAGTTATTATTCCCATCACAGAAAGAGCCTACCTTTTTCATTTCAAGATATCAATCGCAGAAGGGATGAGAGGATCCAGTCCCTTTACCTTGTCTGTTTGGAGCAACAATCTTTAATCTGGTCTGAAATGAACAGCGCGGTTCTAGAACATGATCAGGGCTCCGTTTGAAGGTTCTCCAGCAGTGTAATCATTCTTTAATGTTCCTTCAGCTGTATTCCCCTCTGCCTGTCGAGCTCCTATAAAAGATCTCGCCGGTTCTTTTGGGTTCCCATCATTCAGGCTGACACACGCAGTTTGGAGGCAGCCGGAGGTGCTGCAGCCGGGCGGTGCTGCGGCGTCTGATCCACGGAGACACGGGGGGATGTGAGGTTGGGGTTGGGGTGGAGGCATCAGAGGGCCCCGGGGGGGAAAAAACGTGTTAAATAATATGAAATCTCATATGGAATTCGTAGAAAATAGTCCTACGAATTATAGATCACCACCCAGCACATTAACCATTTCTTATCTTCAACACCAATTTAAAACATGGTAAAACTGTCATCTCTGTCTGTTACTAGTCCAATAAAAATACTACTGTAATAATACTGTATACCAGTTAAAATACTACTGTATACCAGTTAAAATACTACAGTATACCAGTTAAAATACTACTGTATATACCAGTTAAAATTATACTGTATACCAGTTAAAATACTACAGTATACCAGTTAAAATACTACTGTATACCAGTTAAAATAATACTGTATACCAGTTAAAATACTACTGTATACCAGTTAACAGTACTAAGCACACTCCACGCATGTTAATGACAGATGATGTTGACATAAGTCTTTAACCCAGAGAGTAAAGATACTGGCTGGTCCCTCAGATTCACCACAGAGTAAACATGCTCGTCATGAATTCCACATATTCTGGGTGACTTTTTAAACGTGCTTTTCCTACTGTTGTTTTTCACCACCTACCAGAGCAAACTCATTCATCCATTCATGTATGAGTTGGTTAATTTGTTAATGTATGCTGTGATTTCATTTGTCAGACACAGACAACTGTGCAAGGAATGTAACAAATAGGGCCTATTATAAACTAAGACATAATACCAAATGGGATTGTTTTTTTATTATTCCATAGTTGCTTTGAGCACCAGTTATGAATTCTGACACACAAACACACATTGTCTGCTGTGTGGAAATTCAATTTCCCGTTGGTTGTGTTAGTTCAAAATACAATTAACCAGCAATTCTTGAACTTCTTCACTTCTTCACTTCTTGAACCAGCAATTCAAGAAGTGAGTATTTAAACTAATCCCGGACTCACAATTTCTACCTTGAGGTTCTGACAATCATCTGAAAGTCCATTGGTACTGATGCATGATTACCTAGGCTCTTCAGCACAGATCCAGTTCATTCATCTACAGTAAAGAGCAGAGCAATGTTGTGTGTGTCTGTTTACCTGCACATGGTGTAGCCAGGTCCAGTTTATTGGATTACATGACATGCAGACTTGTGCTCATGGCAGTCAGAAGGGCGATGCACAAAGAAGCACATGTTACTGTGTGCTGTTTGTGGGCTCCTTAGTTCTCTGTAGGGTTCTGAAAACAATTAAGACTCACAACTTCGAAAATCATAATCAATCTACTGACTAGAGTTTGTTTTCTTGGGAGTACAAAGTTGTGTACTGATCACATATCACGTTACTTTGTACTCCCAAGAAAACAAACTCTAGTCAGTAGCTTGATTATTCATTCATGACTGCAAAGTCAGGTACTTTATGAAGAGAATACAGTGAGCTATCTCAGGTCTCTCTCCCTAGTGTGAGATATGTAGTGCATTATTGAGATAAGCAAATTATTTGAGGGCAAACAGCTTGGCAAGTCAAGAGACATTCATGCTTCAGCAGATTCAGGGGTTTTCAAAGTAAACAAATCTTTGAAGTGTATTGAGTTTAGACAACCCAAGATTTGTTGAGTAACCATTTTCCCCATTTTAGAAAACAATCATTAGGGTGTGACTGCTCTGGCAAGGATACAACCTATTGTGAATTCACATATTTATTTGGGTTCCAAATAACACAAACACAGATGGGTTCCCCTTTCTGTTGGTGAGCAGTCTCATGAGCCTTTAACTGTAAACCGACAAGACAAGCTGAATATTATTTTCGTAAAAATCTTAATTGGATTTAGAAACATAAACAATTGTTTGTAACAATTGTGAATAAATGTAAATGTAAACAAACAAAAACAAAAAAGCACTCTGAGGCAGCAAATGTTCGACAGTAGGTTCGCACCTTCTCATGGTCCATTATCAGGTGAGTAACACCTCATGGTCTGGCAAGCACGTGGAAGGACTAGCAGGATGTCTGAGTGCTAAAGGAAGTCCGGCTAGTAATCAGAAGGTTGCCGGTTCAATTGACGCTGTGTCGTCCCAAATGTGAAGTAAGCAGAGACTAATTTACTAGACTAAAGAATCTAACAGGACAGGTAGGAGAAGCATGCATACATAAGCATGCATAGATAAATAACTGAGCTAGTACAGTCTATAACAGATATTAGTAGAGAAGTGAACACAGTGCACAGAGGAATATTTTACTTCCTACCACTACTATTTCCAACATCTTGAATGTTTGTATCTCTGCTCCTGCACACTGCCATGCTCTGCGGAGCGTCACATTAGTCTGTTCTGTAATTGACAAGCTGTTCCTCTGTGTAGAAGCTTCTCCAGGTCATGAGATCTCCATAAGATTTCTCTCCTATTATCCACAATGAGCATTCATATGTGTTCCTCCTTGATGTTCGCTTGTGCAGTTTTTCACCACTCTCTTCATTCATTTGGGGTCAAATTATAGCGTTGGCATTTAGTTTCTGCTCTATATATAATGGACAACACACAGTTACCCTGCTTTACATAAATAATAAAAAATCTACATGGAAGCCTTGATTCTGTTACATTTGTTACACTATCTACTATCTCTCCACTTCTGAGAGTGGAAAATCACTTTTTGTAATAAAGTATACATGACCCTTTCTTAACTAGAGATCAAAAATAGTTCAAGCATAAACTAAACATGGAGTTCACTCAGACTCAGTCCTCTAGTAATGTTGGTCCTGATGTTTACGATATTTTGCTTTGAGGGTTTACAATTTTATTCACACATTTCTCGTGGATTGGTGACATTTTAACAACCGTAACCTCTGAATTGACTGTTCTTATGAATGCGGAAAAGTTTCCCATTTGCTTATAACTGGGTTCTTCCTGTGGAGGTTTGGCATTATAATGCAGACTGCTTCTCATGCTAGTGCCCCCAAGATGTCACGCCAATTATTTGTCGCTGTGGGAGAAACCTATTTGTGGAGGCTTTTTCTTAAAATAAAAGCAGGAAGTCACAGCCTTTTTACATCCTATCTGGCTCCTGACTGGACAGATAAGACAGCACGTGTCACCTCTTGCTGTGACCCTGTATCAAACCGTAGCCCTGGCAAGGCGGTGACGTGGCAGTCACATGACACATAACCTATTCCTTCCTTCTCACCCCAGCAGAGTGACTACAGTCCCACTGTGCAGCTCTCAGCTGTTCCATTTTGGACAGTTAAACTGATTTTACCACATGCCTAATGCACTGCCACTTAAGCCCAACACTGACTCTGATGCTGGGCATCACACATCGATGTCCTGATGGGATGGAGAAACAGAGAAATTATTTGTTTTGATCCCATGTTCTTCTCAAGTGTTTGGTTGATATGGTATATGGTTTGGTTAAGGACTAATGTACAGTAACACCCTGCTGAGTAGCCCCACTGATTGAGTCACTGGAGTGCCAAACATCAAATGGCATTTTCAACTAAAGTATGTTTATTATCATTTAACCACTGCCAATAATTCACAGTGTACGCTGATTACAAAGTCATCAGATTATTACTGGACCAAATGCCCCTCTCTCTCTCTAGCTATTAAAATGTACCGCCACATTTCTTTCAATAATACAGCTCATTTACCTTAATATGCATAACAAATCTACAGAAAAACTGGCAAAACCAGATTGGCTATTGTAAAGGGAAGATAGAGTTCCATTACATTAATTCATGTTGGCAACTATTAGATTTCCCCTATATGAAACCATAAAGCTAGTATTTGAAGGAGGACGAGGTCCCGATAAGATTACGCAATGTCCTCCTGAACATTAAGCAAGGTAAGAGACCTGACAATGAAAGAGGCAGTGGGTTGACTGAAGCAGCTGGCAGTAGGAATTTAAGTGGGCGAGTGACATTTTGTCATAGACTGCTATGTAACGACTGCTCATTAGTAAAGGGAGATAGAGGGGTGGTATAAAAACAGTTGGTATGTCAGATACAAGCAGTGAAGGAAAAAAAGGGCCTTGGTAAAGTTTCGAGGGGGAGGGAGGGGGGGGGGTGCCTAAGAGCCAGGACTGCAGTGAGAAAGAAGGAGGGATTAAAGTGAGCAGACTATTATGCAAGCGTTTGGCCGACAGGAGGAGACACATAAAAGATGAAAGAGGCCATGTAGAATATGGCCAAACTGAAGAGCCGCTACTTGTTACGCTGTAATCTGGCTTTCAGTGATTGTTCAGATCAGACTGGGTGCTTTTAACCTAATTAAACATCCCTCGCTTTTTATAAAGACTGACACAAGCATGGGGACAGACATGAGCAACATCCTAATATAACCTTGACAGCAGCATGTATATTTAATCTTGTAGGCACACAGGTTAATTATTTTTAATCTGAAACATAAAATATTACAATTTTCTACCCATTTGATACCTTCCAACTTTGTAAATTTTTATAAAAACTCACATATAATCTCTTGACATGGCCCTGTTCTGCCAATAGCTACCTAGAGATTGGCTGCCTTTCACTTAAGATGACCCAGCCAATGATTCTATAAAAGAATATTAATAAAATAAACATACCAGTGTGGTAAATCCTGGCACCATTGACGCTGCACCACAGATGGCATTGTGAAGCAAAGTCCAGCATCCATTCAGAGAAGCGGAAGCATTGGGTGGAATCTCTACTTATTGTAAAGACAGTAAGAGTCTTTAAATAGGAGGGATTTTAAATAAACAAATGATATAGATATTTGGCAGAACCCAACCAAAACTAGGACTTTGTATTTAACTTGTACGAAAAAGAACGTTGTGTCTATTGAATGTAACGCGAATGATTTGGTGTGTGTCACAGTAACAAGCATGCGGTGAGTGAGGTCAGACAGATTGCTGTCAGCATGGCCATAAACACATGCATGGCTGTGCAGTTAGATCTCTGGTCCTGGAGAGCCACTGTCCTGAATGTTCTAGATGTTTCCCTGCTGCAGCACACCTGATTCTAATGAATGGGTCATTATCAAGCTCTGTGGAAGCCTCATAATGACCCATTGATTAGAATCGGGTGTGCTGGAGCAGGGAAACATCTAAAACATTCAGGCTCTCCAGGACCAGAATTGCCTACCCCTGAGTTCATCCTCTTTTACAGCAGTTCTAAACTGTTCTGTGCAGCCTAATATCACTATAGTCACTTCATTCACATTTTTCCATATCTGCCTTTTATTATTGTCTCTTCATTATAAACCAATCAACCCTACCTATTGGACCACGCTAAACTCATAATTCATTCAATTTAATCACCCCATTAAAAAAGAACATGGCTAGCTTTAAATAAAAAATATATTCAATCATGACAAGTAATGTCAGGAATCATGAAAGACAAGATGACTTCCTATGTAACTATCCTGGGTTATATTTGTAGGTTAATGTGGTAGCCTATATCAACTGTGATATCAATAGGTCAACTCAATTACTGTCCACATATACATCTTATAATCATGAACATGCAGGTTGTCACCCATGAATGACTTCAGTGCCACTAGGCTCCCTAGTGAGCATTATCACAAACGTAAAATCAAATCAAGATGTATTTGTACAGCCCTTTTTACAGGCGATGTCACAGAGGGCTTCACGTACGCCCATAAAACCGCCCCTCAACCAAACTACACCCTCAAAGAAGACAAGGAAAAGCTCCTAGAAAAACTCACTAGAGGAGAAAAGTAAGTAAACCTTTGGAGGAGCGATTCAGTGATGGATCCCCTCCAAGAAAAGAGAGCTGCAAAACATAGTCATACAGCATGAAATTGTTCATTGGTCATTGAAACATCAAAATCCAATGCTCGACTTGGGTCTCAGGTAGCACAACGTCAGGTCCTGATGCTCCACTATACTCACCTCAGCATAGACAGCAGCAAGCAAGAATGTATTTCCAATCCTTTCATCCATCTCTGTTGACATTTGAGCTCAGAGGCTTCCAAGGCCTGACTTCTATAAACACTTTGGGACCAGTGTTTCAGTTTTATGTTGGGGCCACTCCAACATCATTGATGTCTCATTAGGTACTCCTTGCACATATTTCTGCTCTATGGGAGCTGCAAGCTAGAGACAATGGTTGGAAAGAATAAGTATAATGGTGCCCATTTCAGACTGGGCTACATTACTGAGAGAGGCTCATTACTGACTAGCATTATGCAGCATTGTGTTGGTTCCAACCCCTCAGCCTGGTATGTCTGTCTGAATGCAAAGGGATGATAGGTTGGTTCGCATGCTAGAACATAAACACTGTCCTCTCTCCCTCTCTCTCTTTTACTTAATTACCTTAATTGTTATTTTATTTTACTGAACCTGTTCCTAATCCATGGGGTGAGTTTAATGCCTGAAACATCTGGAAATATTTGGATCATCCATGATTTTCTATAGGACTATGCAACCTCAATGCTCCACATTAGCAGCTTGTCCTCACTGCTTAAACTGCCATCTGGAATTTGAGTAATCGGAACAGCTCAGTCTGTCATAGGTTCTTTTAATGTCTGTAAATCGGGTTTGTGGTTGATTAAGATGTACTTTTTTAGCTCTTATAACAATATCTTTTCTATTTCAGGGTAACAATGTTGAATTTTGGGGGGCATTTACAAGCATTTAACTGCAGTAACCATGTTCTCCTTTTGTACCTCATTGTACTCGACAGAATAATTAAGTTTTAATATTTTTGTTCAGATTTTTGTTGATGATCTCTTGCCATGATTTCAGAGACTTCTCCACTTCATGTGCTCTGCACTTATGATACAATGTTAGGACTCCATCTACTGCATCTATATTGAAATTACACAGAAAATAACTGGAGTTTGGAGACTGTCAAGGCCCTCTGAAAAAGATGCAATGGAAATACTATACTTTTCCAATTATTGACTTGATTAGAGATTTTGGAATAAGTAATCAGAGCTATCAAATCGTGTGACACTTTAAACCATTTGTTGTAATGTTAAACTTTTCAGTTGGTCTTTTAATTTCTATACTCTTGTCATTTGATTTTTTTCTTCTTTCATTCTTTCTTTCTATTTTTCTTAATTTAATTTAATTTTATCTGACGTGTTGTGGTTGGGTGTCATGAGAGGTTCAGAGGTGAAAGTTGACCCATCTTCATGTCTTTGAGCAGCAGAGTGGAGCCCTCATCGAGCAGCAGCGTCTCTTCCCTCCCCGAATCCTCTTCAAATTCCCTCCCGAACCTCTCCCCTTCTACCCCTGCCACCCTACCCCCCTCCTGGTTACATTTCAGAGGACAGTGCAGGTAAGGCTAACTAAACTTCTCCGTGTTTTCTTCCTCAGTGAAGGACAGGGTTCACAGAGTTTGACAGGCCGCAACATTCACAACAGGATTACGGTTGATGCTAAGCTAAAGCTGCTAACTAGCACCAACTGTCAACTAGACACGGATCAGACTGACTGAATAACACTCAGTCCTGCCAACTAAACATGGTTGTTAGGCTATAGCAATATTAACACTCAACTGCACTTGAAATTTTGTGATTGTCTGTGTTGATTATGGTCACTAATCTTAATTATTGTGTTGATTTAGATCTAGATCAGATGCTAGCTTAGCTTGTCTGGTACTAGACATCTAGTGAGCTAAAGCCTTAGTCACTAATTATCCATGCAAATGTTAATAAATCGTATTAAATACATGTCAGAAGTTAGTTAATCAACTTATAGACTCTTGCTAGTTGGCTGTACGTTTGATGGCGTTGAACTTTGTGTACGGACAAGTCAAGTACGTAGTTCTTGTAGCTCAACATTGGACTCAGTATTTTAACCGCAGGAAGACTTGGTAACTTTGGGGTTTAAGTCTACTAAAATGCCAGTATGCTTTGGAAGACTAGCTCCACTTAACTCTGGGATGGCTGACTACCTGATTCTTACAGATTCTGTCATCTGTGATTTCAGTATTGAACTATGAAGGCTAGTTGGTGTTAATTCAATTCACGTTTACTTTGTGTGCATCTCTTCCTTCTTGTAGACCTGGTACCTGCAGCAACATACTTTTTTTCTTAGCAAATCTAGTCTTCAAACATTGCAGCAGCTATGGATTCTGGTGTGGTTGAAGGAGGGCTCAATGTCACCCTAACCATTCGACTACTCATGCATGGAAAGGTGAGTGTTCTGAGTGCAGATTTATTAAAGACCCTAACCCTGGATGTTTCATCTGCAAGTGTCACTCACATGGCAACAAGACAACAATCAATCAAGCTGTATTTTAGTCCTGTGCCAACACAATAACAGTGTATTATTATTTCTTATTACAGGAAGTCGGGAGCATTATTGGCAAGGTTAGTTACTTTGAAATACCATCTTCCTAGTCTGTTTCATTTAGCTTGGTACATTACGACCCCCGTATTGAAAAGTGAAACCTGTCCTGTGCAGTTTGTTGTGTAAACACTGTTTGTTGTTGCTCTCTCTGCAGAAGGGAGAGTCGGTGAAGAAGATGAGAGAGGAGGTATGAAAGGCAGCAGGTGGAGATCCTAATGTGGCATCAGCAGTCAGTGCTGCCTGCTTCTTCATTGGTATTCTTTCCCCATCTTGTCTGATAAATCATGCAGAGTGGTGCTCGTATCAACATCTCAGAGGGGAACTGCCCAGAGAGGATCATAACCCTGGCTGGCCCCACCACCGCCATCTTCAAAGCCTTCTCTATGATCATTGAAAAATTAGAGGAGGTTCGTTGATGTTTAGATCGTAAAAAAGAAAGATTTTTTTTTTCTTCAAAATATTCAAATATTCACACAAATAAATGCATGATCATTGAGATGAGTTTATTTTTCCTCTCTGCAGGACATTAGCAGTTCAATGACGAACAGCACCGCCACCAGCAAACCTCCTGTTACCCTGCGGATTGTGGTGCCGGCTAGTCAGTGTGGCTCCCTCATTGGCAAGGGTGGCTGCAAAATCAAGGAGATCAGAGAGGTTGGTGCAGCTGAAAGACAAGTGAACAGTTCATGTTTACAAACAGCTGAGCTGTGCCATTGATGCCCATTAGTCATTCCCCTTCTTGTCTGTCCTCAGTCAACAGGTGCTCAGGTACAGGTGGCAGGGGACATGCTTCCTAACTCCACAGAGCGTGCCATTACTATTGCAGGGACCCCTCAGTCCATAATTGAGTGTGTAAAGCAAATTTGCGTTGTGATGCTTGAGGTAAGAGGGACATGGGACGTTGCCTGTTTTGCATCCCGATTGGATTAATTCATACCATTTGTGGCATTGCTGCACTAATTGTTATCTCTCTCTCGCTAGTCTCCCCCTAAAGGTGTTACCATCCCTTACAGACCCAAACCCTCAGGATCTCCTGTCATATTTGCAGGTGGTCAGGTAAGCAAGATTAAAAACTTCAAATGTCTCAATGCATATGAGATCAAGCCATCTTGATTTTCTTGTTCGCATTGCAGTGGCAGATAACAGTCATTGTAGTTTTACACAGTGCTCAATGCTAATCTGCCTTGTGCAGATGTTGACGTCGTGGCCAAAAGGCTTGCAGAGGCTTGGATGAGAAGTCAGGTGGGAGTCAGGAGGTGGTTAGGGAATCGGGCTAGTAATCGGAAGGTTGGGGGGTTTGAATCCCACCATGCTAACATGATGTTGTGTCCTTGGGCTAGGCACTTCACCCTACTTGCCTCAGGGAGGAATGTCCCTGTACTTGCTGTAAGTCGCTCTGGATAAGAGCGTAATGTAAAATAAAAGAAGAGAGCAGTGCCCTGAGGCAGTTCATAGTATCTGCCAGATGATGGGTGCACATGTCTCAGATTCTTATCAGCATCCTTATGGGGGCTCCGCCCATTATTTGTGTGTTGATGGCAGATGGTAGAAACGCCAACAGCTCTTGTCCTCAGAAGCACAGGTTTACTGAATATCTCAGTGTCTTTTTTCCCCTATCCTGCACCCTCCTAAGAGATGTTCTGTCTTTGCAGGCTTATGCTGTGCAAGGACAGCATGCCATTCCACAGCCTGACGTAAGTGAAGGTCCCTCTGTAAGTGAGCCCGTTAATTTATACATAAAGTGAATGATTCTGGGTTGTCATGACACTCTCTCTCTCTCTCTCTCTCTCTCTCTCTCTCTCTCTCTCTCTCAATTCATCCTGTACCCACTGTCTCTCATAGCAACTCTGTTTGATCTGAACATCATTAAACAATTTGAGAAAAGGAGTTTTAGTTGCTAACGCAGATTGTAACGGTTTGTCTGTTTTCATTGTGCTGCTCCATCTGCCATTCATCTTCTTTCTTTCATCACTAATATGCATTTCCAATAGTGGTCTACCAAATGTGTGCCTGATTCGTGCTGGATCCTATGGTTCTTTCAGAAGCGTTTTTGATGGTTACATTTGAGAACATTGGTGTCAAACTCGTGCCATCTAGGGCCAAGAGGGTGCAGGTTTTGACCCTAGATGGCACGAGTTTAACACCACTGTATCCTTTTCTTTGTATCAATGGCCTGTTTACTGTTTATGTGTGCTGTAATGAACTCATGCTGATTATCAGCCTTCCCTTGTCTGCCTCATCCCCCTCTGTCCACTTCTGGTCATCCATCCCCTCCCGACTCCGCTGTGCCTCTGCAGCTCACCAAACTTCACCAGCTGGCCATGCAACAGAGCCCCTTTCCCATAGCCCCGAGTAACCAGGGCTTCCAGGGTAGGTGGATCTAGCACAGTTGAAAGGCATTCTGGTTGCTACAGGTTTTAACCATGTTACAAGATCGCTCAGGGTTCCTAATGGGCTTTCTCTGTTTGCAGCTGGGATGGATGCATCTGCACAAACCAGTTCTCACGAGCTGACCATTCCAAACGATGTGAGTGTGGTATAACTTCAGCTGCCTGAGCCACTCTGGTGAAGGATTCCAATATTCCGAATATCCTTTTGTCCCTGATGCTCACCTCTCTCCTCCTGCCCCTCAGTTGATTGGCTGCATCATTGGCCGTCAGGGGGCGAAGATCAACGAGATCCGTCAGATGTCAGGGGCTCAGATAAAGATCGCCAACCCAGTGGAAGGCTCTGCAGACAGGCAGGTCACCATCACAGGGTCCCCAGCGAGCATCAGCCTGGCTGAGTACCTGATCAATGCCAGGTAAAGAGCCACACCACAGTTTATGACTGTGTTTGAATAATACATTCAGTATAATAGTGAAATATTCTGCTACCCTGTAGTAATTCTCTGTGTACAATATATATATATATTATATTTTTCAGGCTGTCTTCTGAAGCCACTGGACTGGCAGCCAATTGATGTGGATGACCTTAATCAGCACCTTATGTAACCACCCCCCCTTACTTTTTACCAAGAGGTCCCTCACTGACGTTAATGTTGTAAATCCTCTGAACTTACCATTTGTTAGTTTCTCTTTGGTTCTACACCAACTCAGTTGTGATTACATCAATGTATTGGTATTTTATTTATTTATTGTTTAAAAAATCCCTTTGCATATAGTTTTCTAAAGTTTTGTTGTTCTTTTTGGATGTATCTATTGTGATCTTAATATAGCTTAAAACAAGTTTTGGAAAAATCTGAAAAGGCTTATTTTAAGGTTTTTATGTCAGATTTTTCTTAGAAAATGAAAAAAAATTACGAAAAAACCCTCCAATAACATAGATGACCTGTTCTTTCCCTTCATTGGATGAATATCTATATGTATTTATTTTTATTTAATACACAGCTCCTTGTGTTAGAAATCACTAATATTTGCCATTGTCTATCCAAAGCTGAACACCCTGGATGAGGCTTTATGGGTAATGGTTAAACGTAGTTGTAAATGATGTGCTTCAAAAGTTGTATTATGGACGATGGTGTCAGAAATGAACTGAAATCTCCCTCTAAAAGGGAGCTTGAGGAGTATTTTAAACTGCATTATGTGTCATTTATTTTTATTTGTTGTGTTCATGTTTTGTCATTCCTGTCATTTCATCCTTTTGAGTCTCTGATAATCAGGACGGGTGTGCTTTGTGTACTGGATTCCAATGGGGAGGGTCGGGAATGGGCAGCTGAAAGAGCCTGTGTGAAAGAGGTTTTTCTCCTGAAATTACTAAGATAGTAATGATATGATGATGATGATGATAATAACATTGAAATGTTTGTTTTAAATAGAGAAAATATTTTTTTTTACCGCAGGGGTGGGATATTGCTGCAAGGGGCTAAACTAAAAAAAGACCTATTGGTCTTGATATAAGTATAATGCTGAATTATTTAATTAATATAACTAGAAAGATTATAGAAATAATACTAGTTTCCTGATATCCTTTTTGCCTGGGTAAAATTTTATTTTTTATTATTCTTTGCAGGATGAAGAAACTGATGTTTTTGTGCACGTTTTCAAAATATTGTAGATTTGGGTGCAATTGAATTGTTGCAGAACTTAAATACAGAAATAAAAAGATGTGAACTGTTTAAGATGATCCTGGCAGCTTGTCTGTTAATCTCATTCATAAAAAGTCATCAAACAATTTAAATGCTGCAATTAATTAAATCGCCATCACACTATTCACTATGGTCAAACAAACCAGATTCTTCTAAATGAGTGTTGGATTGAAACAACCAAGACAAATATATATATTTTTTACCCAATATTTCTTTTATTGTTACTCATAGTTTTTGATTTTGATATAATTCATATTTTACAGATACAATGTGCAATGCTGTATAAAAACAAAACCTCTATTAAATTCAAATGGTACTTATTACACTACCACCAGAGAGCAGTATTTTATGTCTGGTCTGGCTACTTAGTGATCTTAAAGGGATGGGTGTATTTAAAACTCAGTGCTAGGGACTCAAAATCCTAAGAAGTCTTCCACATTACCAGCTGATGGTCCTAATCATGAAGTATGTTTTCAAAGAGTAAAACCTTTTGGTGACATTTTCATTCCAGTATGACATAGTTTTTTTGGGTGCCAACAACAATTCATTAACAAAAACTCCAGTGAAATAATACTTTCAGGATAAAAAAGTGTAAACCTCACAAAATATAAAACGGACACATCCAAAACTAAAATTATAAAGTATTCATGCATTGATTTATTTGGGCTGCATACCATTCATTTTTACATCCGATTTCTTTTTATCTTACACATAAAATACATTTAGATGTTTCTGAATTGAAGTTATCTACTGTACATATTTATTAGTATGGGATGTATGACTTTATTGGATATCAGTCACCTCCCAGAGAAGTGATTGTACAGGACCGATATCAGGATAAAAAGGAAAATAAACTGTTTGAGTGCACAGGTGTGAATGCGTAGTTGAGTAATTTTTTTGCTAAACTGGAGAAGTGGCTAAATGTACCTGGTTAACAACTGACCTAAATCCTCAATCAAAACCCCAACTACATGTAAATGACATGTGTCTGATGTCATGCACTGCCAAATAAGCTGCTGCCATTTTATGACAAACCAACTATGTTATCTGATGATGATTTGCTCACTAACAAACCCATATTGCTCCACATGTTAGCAGCATTTCTGACCCCTTCTGATATTCAGTCATATCCTGCATCCTGTGTTTGTTTCATCATGAGAAGGTAGCTGGAGTTCTGATCTGTTCTACTGTCCAGGGGTTGGACCTATGTGGGGTCTGTTTAAGGGCCCAGAGGGGACCCTTGTGACAGCCCGGGTTGAGTACCACTTGGAGCCCAGGCTCCAGCGCTGGGTGGACGACTGGGTTCTCCACTTCCTGACTGGTCGAGTTCAGCACTGTCGCAGTCCGAGTCGTCACACAGCACCCGACTCTTCAGTCACAAAGAGAGAAAGAAAAGAAATAGGCCTCTTTGTAAATGGAGAAATCTGTTTTTTTTAACAGTGTTTTTGTAGATAAAGTTTCAATGAAATTAGAGAACATTTGGATAACAAGAGGAGAGAACAATCCTGGATCTAGAGCTGGGACAGATACTGAGTAGGGCAGTCTGGTACCTCATTAGGATTCTGTCCTGCGTCCAGCTGAGCCTTGGCTTGGCCCAGGCCTCCCTCTCTCTCTGACAGGCCGTCAGAAACCTGCGCCGGGTCAGTGTTATCTGCTGGGATCTCTGACCCCTGAGACAGGAGGTCATCGCTGCGGTCATCTAGGCGGTCGTCTGTGTTGGTGCTGACCACGTCAGGCGTTCCACTGTGGGAGTGGTCAGTAGTGTGGCCCTCCTCGCCATCTGAGACAGACAGGTTCTCCGAGCTGAAAGTCGACACCGACTGGCACTTGGTGATGCTAGTCGGACGTCTTTAAACAAAGAACAAAGAACAAGAACAAAGTTTTACATTCTTTGTTTGAGTTATTTAACTGTTGCAGATGATATAACATCAGCAAAATCACAAAGCTACCTTAATAAAATCGTTCATAATCAAACAGACAACTATTTTCTCAACTATTTATAAAAGCAAAACCAGTCCTTCTAATTTATTACTGTAGGACAGCTACTTCCTCACCGTCTCCGTGGCAACTCCACCTCACTGTCAACTTCCCCCTCCTCCTCTTCTGATGACACCCCCCGCCTCTGTAGGTACAGATGAGAAACCAATGAAACACGAGCTATAAAAGGAAGCACTATGAATGTGTGCTGGCTAATTATCGTGGCATGTACCTGTTTCCGTGTGATAGCTGCCCTGTAGAGTATGGCTGAAGGGGTGAGGTGTTGACTCCCAATGCCTCCTGATGCTCCTCGGGGCAACCTCACAGCCCCTGCTCCTTCATCCTTGTCGTCTCCATCGTGGGGCAGGCGTGGAGAGCCCAGAACAGACCCCCTGCCTGCTGCAGCCCCTCTCCCACAAGGTGAGTCAGGGCTACTGGAGAAGGGGAATGAGGCTGCATCTTCACTGGGCGTATCGCTGCGCGGCAGGGTCTCTGTGAAGTCATCCAGACTGACCACCCCACCCTCAGATCCCAGAGCTGCTGAAGCACTGAGGCTGCCTCCCCTCTCCAATCCCCCCACGGTATTCTCCCTCTTCCTTTGGCCATCCGCCTCCAGAGTGCTGGAGATGAGGTCCGGGCTGGAAGAGGAGAGGTGCCTGGTCTGCTGCTCGTGGCTCAGGCCCCGCAGAGCTGCACTGGGATCCAGGAGCTGCGCAGAGGGCCCTGTAGAGGAGCTGTTGGCCTGAGTGGATGCGTCTCCATTTGGGGAAGACTGGGTGGCCTTCAGCCCTGCTAGGTCCCCGCTGCTGCCCTTGCCAGGTTTGCGGTGGCGGGTCTTCACCCTGCGAGAGCGGCTGGGGGATGTTGAGGCCCTGTTGGGGCCGGATGGGATGGTGACTTGCATTACAGAGGAGTCCATCTTGGGGATGATCACCTCAGCCTTGAGGATGTCTGGCCTGTGACATTGAAATTAAAAAGGGAAATAATCAAGATCACAAACATCTTGCTACCTTTAAACTCGATATCAGGCCGGTTTCCCTATAGCTCTGGGTGTGACCTCTTACCTCTTTCCAGAGGGCAATTTCTGTGGAACATTTCGCTTCTTAATGAGCTTGTCCATGGAGTTGGAAGAGCTGCTCTGTCTTGAGCTGTGATGCTTGAACAGCCCCGGATACTTTTTATCCAAAGACTGCTCCCGCCTACAGTTATCAACGGATCGTTTTCATTGGCTGTAGCCTTTTGTTTATTGTTATTTTAACGTAAACATTTAACAATCAAGCTATCCGCACTGTTTGATTGTGAAGCGTGTGGTGCTGAGTGAATTGCTGTGTCTCAGCCTCACCTCTGGAGCTCTTTCTCTTTGAGCTCCAGCTGCAGCATGACTGCGTTCAGCTCCATGTACAGGTTGTTGGCCCGCTCCAGCTTCCGCTCGTAGTGCTCACGGATGTCCAGAGCATGCCTGACAAAACACAAACAATGCATTATGGGTTACGCATGAGGGGACTCATGATGTTCTGAAAGAAATGCACTCTGGGTACTCCTCAAAGAGTGCGGTTAAAAGAAGCACTGAAAGAAAGCATGGGGGGGGGGGGGGGATTAGTACAAAGATCTCATAACCCAGTTCCTTTATATAATATATAATATAACAGTTTGGGGCGAGAGTTATATTTGGGTCAGAATTGTGGCTCATGGTTACAGCATGTCATCAGTCCTGAAAACACAGTAACTGCCACTACATGTGACGTACGGATCCCATGTTGTGGTTGTTTATTATTCTAGGCAGGAAGAATAACCGCAGTGAGCTGCCCTACATACCTGAGCTCTTCCCTGCGGCGGTTGATCAGCTCCTCATCCAGTCGGTGCAGACAGGTGCCCTCAGACTTAATCTTCTCAAAGTGCTGCTTCACCTCCTCCCGCCATTCAGCCTGAGGAATACACAGTGCCCGTGCGTTCATGCAGGTCTTGTATGTGTGTGTGGGAATCTGTCCATATATTTATGGCTCCTGCACAACACTAGATTTGGTGAGATCCGCTGCCCGGTACCTGAGACTTGAAGTAAGTCTCTTGAGGGGTCGAGAGCACGTCAGCCGATGCAATATCCAGATGAAGGAGTATCTGACGGAAGGAGGGTCTATTTCTGGGTTTACAGTTCCTGAAAAGCCAAGAATATATTTTCAGAGCGACACCTTTGTGCATTTACGATCTGTTGGAAAAATCAATATGGGTCCACAAGGACCGATTCTATCTAACGAATGTTTAAGTGGAGACAAATGGTTTCCCTTGTAACCATCGTACCACATCCTTTCACTCTGCTCACCAACACTGCCTCAGGAGGATTTTGAAGCCGTCAGGACAGCTCTCAGGTATGGGAAGCTGGAGGCTGTTGTTGCCCACACCCCAGATGATAGCAGAGGAGTCCACATCTTTGTAGGGGACCTCTCCTGTCAACATCTCCCACAGGACCACCCCAAACGACCTACAAGACACATCAATACATCATCCCTTATAGCAGTAAAACAGTTGTGACTTCAGCCAGGTGCTTTTTTCACATGCTGATTAAGATTG
The DNA here is from genome assembly GCA_030340685.1 of Protosalanx chinensis. Classification (NCBI taxonomy): domain Eukaryota; kingdom Metazoa; phylum Chordata; class Actinopteri; order Osmeriformes; family Salangidae; genus Protosalanx; species Protosalanx chinensis. The sequence continues at coordinate 1,749,187 of CM059320.1, read as the reverse complement.
GATTCGAAAGGATCTCTCACCAAATGTCCACTTTCTCTGAGACCGGCTCATTCCGTATGACCTCGGGAGCCATCCAAGCCACTGTACCAGCAAAGGACATCTTGGTGCTCTTGTCACTGAGCTCCTTGGAAGTTCCAAAGTCTGAGATCTTCACTAGATCATCATGAGTGATCAGCATGCTGACCATTGGCAGAGAGAAGGGAGACACAAAACAATCAACTAAATCCTCGAGCTTGTCATCAACATGAATACACTCTGATCTCATTGGGGAATTCTAGGGACTTGGATTTATGTGACAGTATTAAAGCTAACATTTAGGAGGGAAGTAACTCACTTGGGAGATTTAAGGTCTCGATGAATGATTTTGTGGAGGTGAAGATAGTTCATGCCCCCGGCAATGCCCATTGCCCAATCCACCATGAGCGAGGGGGTGATTTTACGGCCGGCCCGCAGCACCTCATACAGCTGGCCCTGAGCACAGTACTCCATCAGAATACAATAGCAGGGGGCCTGGGTGCACACACCCCTGAAGGGAGAAAAATATAGAGAAATAAGACTAGCCATATTTGAATCGACATGCAGTTAAAGCTCATGACAGTCTGATGGTTTAAGGCTAGAGAAAAGGAAAGAGGGAAGAGATTTCTCACTTGAAAGTGATGATGTTGGGATGTTTAAGCTTGCGAAGGTGCTTTATCTCGGTCTCTTTGATGTCCCGAACTTTCTTCACGGCGACATCCTCTCCATGGAACTTGCCCAGGAATACAGCCCCCTGTGCACCACTGCCCACCCACTGGAGGTCAGATATCTCCTCAAATGGAACCTCCCAGGATTCTATATCCGTTCCAAAACCATCAGCACAAGAACAGAGTATGTTAGCGACAGCAGACAGGAAGACAGATGTCCAATGATCAAACCAGATTAAAGGTTCTGAACCATACACAGTTTAATCGTCTATTGCTAGATTAATCACGTTGAACATAGCTGGATTTATCCTTGGTATTCTGTACAATACAGACAGGAGAGGGAAAACAGCTGCATCTGTCTCCAAGGCTAATCTCTCCTTCATCTGTGGGGGAGACCCCCTGAATGAGTCACTTGGAGGGAAGATGCCTTGCAGAATGAGAGACTTGCAGATCAATTCTTCATGAGGTCCACTGAAGTCTTGCCCTCTCTTGGGGGCTACTGCTTAGGAGGCAGGCCGTGGTTTGTGCCTCTTGCTAAACAAGCTATGAATGCTAGACTGTGCTAAGGCTGTGAATAAAGTGCCAGCGCATGACAGCAGTGCTAGGCCATGCAGACACAGAGTGCGACAAAGTACATTTACATTCAGTCAATTAGCAGATGCTCTTATCCAGAGTGACTTATATCAACGTCATGTTGACACAGCCGGGGTTTGAACCTGGTACCTTGTGATTACTAACCCGCCATCTTAACCGACTGTGCCACATGACTCCCTCAGTAGCCGTCACAAAGTGCTTCTTGATGAAAACAATAAGCATGGACCAAGCTCTCCTGCCTACTTGTATTAGGTGTAATGCATTTCCATGGTTACAGTCTTACCTAAATAACATTTCGCCTTGATCGACTAGCATTTGGAATTGAAAAATTATTCCGTATCTACCACTCTACAAGGCTCCATACAAGGTTTGTACAAGGCTGGAATTTACAGTAACCTTACATTGAAGGATGAGAGTTGAATACGGTTACACCAAGGTCATACTCACTCCATGCACTTTCCTGATTATGCTTATGTTCAGTTGAGTAGGCCTTCCCGATCATCGTCCAGACAGGCTTCAGACAACCAAACAGTCCCTCTAGAAAACCTCCACTTCCTGACTGAAGTCGGATGTTGTCTGATTGGCTACGAACAGCCCCGGCCTCTGAGCTGAGGCCAGCCTCTGCCCCACCCCCACACTGGCAGGCCTCATGCTCATGCAGTTTGAGCACACTGTTGTCAAAGTGGGCAGTGGGGCCATCGCTGGGGGTGGGGCTGCTACCACAGGTGTGAGGGCATCCTCCCCCCCCTGTAGGGTTGCTCTGTCCCTCTGTATCGATGGACAGCACATTGCGGAGGACGCACTGGGTGGGGGTCAGGTCAGTTTCGGGGGTGCAGGCTGGTGTGTCTGCATCTAGCCTGCGATAAGGGGGCTCTGAGATGGGTGTGCTAAAGCCTGAAAGGGATGGGGAGGGGGCGCGGGGCTCATGGATGCAGGTCCCACTCATCAGGGGCTTCCCCAACACAACAAGCCCAGAGGGATGGAAGTTGAGAGGGAGAGGGGGAGGCCTAGGTGAAGAGATAGAGATGTTCATTATTAGTAGTGTCAAAAAAGCCTGGTTGTAATATACCTAGAATCAGAGCGTAATGTCATTAACAAGGCTCATAACCTCTTTTCTATTTTTCTGCAATCCTGCTAACTTAGTTATTTCGCAGTGTAACACCAAAAGCATGGAAATCTGCATAAAAGAGTCACAGTGTAATATAATATGTATGACCATATATAGTGTGACCACAATAAAATCTAAAACTGTGCATAAATCTCACAAAGACGTCAACATATATAAAATGGTGTCCAGTTGTATGCAAAGGTAACAGACCAGTGATAAAAAAAAGAGATATGTTTAGATTAGTTTTACATTTTTACTCTGCACATATATGTAAAAGTAATTTCTATAGGTTGGTTAGATTTTTTTATTTTAGTATTTTAAAGCACTGAACAGCTCTGTGGTAGCTCACAAAGTGCTTCCAAAGGACAATTGATGTGTAGGAATCATGCAGTGGACTACAAGCAATGTCTATGAATGACAAACCATCAAACCAGCCATATCAGCTGAAACCATGATCAGTTTTATGAATGAACTAAGGAAGCAGGTTACACTGGTACAATCTTTCATCCCAATTCATTCTTCTAGGAAAATTGTTATCATAGGCCACATTACAAATCTTACAAAGATGATCTTTTCTGTGAAATATGGTGTCGTTTTTTTTTTTAAGGCATGCAATTATCCTTATGGATCAATCCCTTGGTAGAAGATATTATGAAAACCTTAATCTAACCACATTTAGATGGAAAAATACTACAGGCAAAAATGTGTTATGTCTTTGTGTTGCTGAATATAACACCATTGCATAACTAACCCCATTATGTGCAGTATATACATTGGAGGTGAGTGGTGGTATATACCACTATACTGTACTCAGTTCACATTGTACAGAAGACCTCTAGCCTATACTGCACCACTGCATGGGAAAGCGTGAAATGAAAAGAAGCAGGGCCTTTGGGAAGTAGCAGTGCACACAAACGCAGGAAGATCAATCTTGAAATAACCGAGGATGTGATGATGACACTCACGAGCATCACAGTCGACGTGCATGCATTGAGCTCGAGCCCTACGAGTCCCCTGCCAAGTGAAACTGCCGCAGCGTCTGTCTGGACATTTACTGGATATTGGCATCAACACAAACATATCGTAATGTTTAACACACTGCACTAATATGATTATATCCCATTAATCGACGATTATTTATGCGCTGAAGAACGTAGAAATAACAAGACTTTTATTAAATAATGCAAGCAGCAAAGACATCACACCTGAACGTCAGATTCTACCTGGTTTCATATTTGCTCCATATTAATTGATAGGATGACATTCCCATACCTTTCTGTCTGTTTGATGTCGCGTGAGGGGTGAGGGGTGGCCTCAGCTGTCTACATGCAGTTAAAAAATGAACAATCGTCGTTGTTCCTCTTCGGACCGTCTCTTGTTTTCCTGTCAAAGTCCCTAACCCACGAGTTCACGTTATCAGAACGAATCCCAGCGGGCAAATTGTGTTATCAATAACCGGGGACCCATGGAACGTGAGGCGCGCGAGGGGGGAGGGAGGGGGAGGGAGCTGTCCCCCTTCCCAGTGCTGAACTGACGTCACGAAGTTGAGAGAAACCCACAAGGGGGCGCGAGTATCGCCACCTAGGATAAATTCTCTGGCTTCTATTCATTCTTTCCATCTTCATTCTTTGGAGCGAAGTATCGTTGCATATTTAAGGCCAATTATATTATACAATCATGTTTTAATTCAAACTGTTACACGCGTCTTACCTCAAATAAAAATACGGTAGGAGTTTTGGGATAATTGAACAATGCTGATTCTCATGTGTTTGACATATATGAAGGTAATTGATGTATGAGATTTTCCTTCCAATTAACAAACACGCAAATATTAGATTGGGGTGTATTCCTGCCCCTCCTTCCACCCCCCCTTGACACCCCCACCCCGAGTCAGTCAGTAGGCAGACTGTCACTAACCAGGCCTGATGTGTGACAAACTAGTGCACACACGGAGATCAAGCCCCACCATCACCACTACTTCTGGATGGGGGACAAGAAGTCCACAAATGCGTTTATTGAAGTCCCCATTCAGGAGAGCCAGGTGTGAAGCAGTGTTGTCGTGTGTCCCCTAGATGGCAGTAGACAGTACTGCCTGAGTTCGCGTAGTGGAAATTCTCCGTTCTGTTTGTTCCTCACTGAAGCTCGTAGAATTTGAGCACGGCGGGCTCGAGTCTGGTTCAGTGCTCAAGCTTCTCTTCAGAAAAGGCAAGTATTTCAATGTTTAAAATGAATATCATTTATACAAAGACAGCACTCTGTATACACATGATTAGACTACAGGAGTGATAATATAGATTTTTCGTTCATTACTTAAATAACGTTAACGAACTACTGTACTAGTTTTGAAGCCCAACTGTAGCTAGCTAGCTCCTCTGCTAACTTATGTTTTGAAATCTTGGATGTTTTGAAATCTTGGATGTTTTTAGTGCCTCCTGGGATGTTGTGATGTGTTCCCTGGCCCTGTTTCCCCCTCCTGGTGGACAGACCACCCTGTATGAATCTAACAATGAACTGGTCTCTGGAACGACACATGACAGCCTCCAGAAACAGGTTTGTAACTTCTTATATTCGGGAGGTTTTTATATGAAACTAAACGTGATGAGAAAGAAACCACCAACCTACAGCTGCTGGTTATATTATTAGACTATCATCACAAAGTTGGTTTATTTAACTAGATCCTTTCGAAAAGTGAAACTTGAATATTATATTCATTCATTACACACAGACTGATATATTTCAAATGTTTTTTTATTTTATTGTTATGATTTATAACTTGACAATTTAGGAAAATCCCAAATTCAGTATCTCAGAAAATTGAGAGTGAGAGAAAGAAAGAGAGAGAGAGTATTATACAGGTCTAACATCTTTTTTCCCCCCTGTGTATGTTAATTGTAGGAGTCTGTTTCTTTGAGTCTTTACTTCCCACGAGAGTCTTTAAAGCCTCACAGTCGACCAGAGAGCAGCAGCAAGGCTGCCTTCCTGGATCACTGTGAGACCCTGTGGATGAGAAGTGCCTCTGCATGGTGAGACGAACACATTCTACATGACAGCATGGATGTCACCAGTTACATTCATCTATTGCGAATTTGAATATTCATTGATATTTGACAAATATTACACGTTATAAGGCTACAGCCAGCTTTGCCTCACTCTCAACCTGAATCAGAATCAGAATGAGGTTTAATCGCTATGCAAGATTTATAAACATAGAATTCACTGTGGCAGACATGAACAAACATAGTTACATGCCCGTAACTCTGAACCGTTATATGATCTCCATACTTCTGACTTGCGTTATTTTAATCAAATCAAAATAAGCACGTTTTTTGACATATGCCAACTCCTGTGTTCCTGTCAGGCGTGATGCTGGTCTCTCTGGTCTCTTGGATGAAATTGTCAACTCTAGTGTTGATGAGGGTGAGTGAGCACATGCAGCTTGCTGTCAGTGCAGTCCTGTTTGCACTCAGGGCTCAGCACTCAGTTTTACTCAGTTTTACTTACTCTCTAAGGTTTGTGTGTGTGTGTGTGTCCAGTTCCCAAATGGCTGACAATGAGCGCTGGCTGTGTCCTGGCTTTGCTCCGGTGGGTCTCCTCATTCCATGGCTCTCTCTTTCCCCACCTTACAGTAAGTCGCCTATTTGCCTTGGCTCCGATTACATCTCAGAGTAGCACATACATGTATAGAAGTATTAAAAACATGGCATCCTGATGATCTTTCTCGGTCCATGTAGTTGAGCAGTGAAGATATGATCGCTGAGTTTTCCCAAGTGCTCAACTGGTGAGTAGCTCTTTACTAAAGCTTGATTCTCAGTGAGAGCTGTGGTGTGTATTGCTGTGGTACCAGTGAGGTGAGAGATTTGGGGTTTGTGTTTTCCTCTCCTGCAGGTCGGACTGTGTTGTCCGGGGTTTCGCCTGGCACCCACACACAGACAAGTTTGCTGTGGCTCTGTTGGATGACTCCATCAAGATCTACAACCCTAAAAGGTGTCACCATCACTCCTCTATACAGAGAAGAACTGCTGTATCCCCCTTTGACACACGCATCATCCTGTCAAAACGAGCTGTGCTTTGAACACAGGTCTTGCCTGTTGAGCAGCAGACAGTTCACCTTCTGTTTTTATCGTGTTCTTTTGACCTGAAGTGTATAGCGTTGGTTCTGTTTGTCTCTTAGCGTCACCGCTCCCACCCTGAAGCACCGTCTGCAGCGCAGTGTGGCTGCAGTGCAGTGGAAGCCTCTGTGTGCATCTGCCCTGGCTGTCGCCTGCCACAACTGCCTGCTGGTGTGGCATGTGGACCCCAGCTCCCTGTCCACCAGGTACACACGTACTATATGGCACTCACGCTGTGTTTTGTAGGGGTGACAGGTGCTGATTACTATTGGTGCCGTGGGGATTTGACGTTCTTTTCGTCTCTGTCCTGGTTCCACCAACGCAGGCCGTCCGCGGGCTGCGCTCAGGTCCTGTCTCACCCAGGACACTCGCCAGTTACCTCCATCGCATGGTCGCCGAATGGATCGCTCCTGGTGTCAGCCTCCCCCGTGGACACAGCCTTGATGGTACGGCCCACAATTTTTACTCAGCTTCGGATTAATTGTGGCGCTGCTGATGTTGTTCTGTGTTTATTTCTGAAGAGCGGATGTATCTAGCCTTTAATTACTCTCTTTCTCTCTCCTTCTCTCTCTCCCTCTCTCTCTCCTCTCTCTCTCTCTCTCTCTCTCTCCCTCTCCTCTCTCTCTCCTTCTCTCTCTCCTCTCTCTCTCTCTCTCTCTCTCTCAGGTGTGGGATGTGGCAGCAGAGAGCTGTGTGCCTCTACAGCGTGTTGGAGGGGGAGGGGTGACCTTCCTGTCCTGGTCTCCTGATGGCAGCCGTGTGCTGGCCTCTTCTCCCTCTGCCCTCTTCAGGTTCGAGAGGGGCACTGCCAGGGGGAGCTCCAGACTTACCGTATTTTTTGCACTATAGGGCGCACTGGATTATAAGGCGCACTGTCAATGAATGGCCTATTTTCGATCTTTTTTCATATATAAAGCGCACCGGACTATAAGGCACATTAAGATGAAAAAAAACAGTCAGATAAATCAGTCGAATAATATTATGGTGAAGCACAGTATGTATTACTCCGCGACGCTCCTGGCTACGGTAGTCGTAATGCTGCAAGCGGTGCGGCTTTGTAGTTTACCAAAGTCGTACTAAAACATTTAGATGTAGCACCGTGAGCGCCTGAGAGGTCAGTAAACCAAATAATTAATCCAGATATAAGGCGCTTCGGATTATAAAGCGCAGTGTCGGTTTTTTTTTTAAATAAAGGCTTTTAAGTGCGCCCTATAGTCCTATATAGCAGGTTGATATGAAGAGGGCCACAAGCGACTGTTGTGTGATGTGGTGTGTCTTTGCTGTGTTGCGCTGGCTGCAGGGTGTGGGAGACCAGGATGTGGACCTGTGAGCGCTGGCCCTGCCTGAAGGGCCGCTGTCAGGTGAGGCGCTGACACTACACTGGACCGCCTGTCCTTACTGAGACTGTTCCATGGTAACATCTGCCTTTCTGCTGCTTAGTCAGGATGCTGGAGTCCTGATGGGAGTCGATTGCTCTTCACTGTGCAAGGGGAGACTGTTATCTATGCCCTGACCTTCATTGACACACCAGGTACACACACACACACACATACACGCTAAACCAGTCAAACAGACTCTTAGTGTTTGAGTGTGTTGAATGTATGTAGAAGCACACTTTTTTTGCAGCCTTGTGTGAGTTGAGCTAATGTGGCTGTCCACTAGGGGCAGCGTTGAGGGCGTCACAAGGGCCAAAGGCAGCGACCGTGGTGGCGGACCTGTCTGAGACCAGCTTCAGTACAGCAGATGGAGATGTGGTGTAAGCACAGGACCAGGCGCTCTGAGAGACACCTAGCCCAGAAACACGCAGAGTCACACTGTAAGATCAACAACACACTGTGGAAGTGTTTATGTGTGTTTGTGTGTCGTACAGGGTTGGTGGAGAGGTCCAGTCACTAGCATGGGATCCCAGTGGAGAGAGACTTGCCGTGCTTCTCAAAGGTCAGGATCACTCTTGTTGTTGACCTTCTGGTCGTCACCTTCCCCTGTCCTGTCATTCTGTCTCAGCCACTTCATTACCAGTCTACCTTCTGACCAGCCAATCGGCCTCACTTTGATCTGTGTACATACTTCCCACCCATAGTATATATTCACTTGTATGTTTCTTTTATTTGTATATTCCTATTATATATTTTATGTATAGTAATTATATATATATATATATATATAATTATATAATCTTCCTTTTATGTTAATTCTACTTTTTTATATTGAAGTTCCATAAAATAATACCTCATTTTAATAATACCCCATATACAGTATGTTCATTGTTTGCACCATCCTACCACAGTAAATTCCATGTTTGTGCAACTGACATGGTGAATAAATTGTGTTGTTGATTGTGTTTGTGTCTTCAGGTTGTCCCCAAGCAGGGGACCGCCCTGCTATGATAGCTGTGTTCAAGACCAGAACCAGCCCCATGTTTGAGCTGCTGCCATGGTATGTCCTGCTGTGGATACACCGGGGGGGGGGGGGGGGGGGGGTTTAGATGTTTCAATGCTCCAGCACACCTGATTCTAATGGAGGGTAATTGTGAGGCTTCCACAGAGCTTGATAACAACCCATTTATTTGAATCCGGTGTGCTAGACCAGGGAAACATCTAAAACCTTCAGGAAACGGCCCTCGAGGACCGGAATTGCCCACCCCTGGGATGAACACTGCCTTAAACATGAAGAGTATGTGTGTAGAAGTGTATGTATGAACCGTCCCTGTGATGTGTGCCAGTGGGTTTGTCCAGGGAGAGAAGGGGGCGGAGCCCAGGCTGATGCAGTTCCATCCTAACTTCCAGCATGGGGCCCTGCTCACTGTGGTAAGACTCAGACAAGCTGTGTTACTGTCCATGTGATTCACACTGGAACACCAGCGCTAAAGAGAACGGTTCTAAGCTGTGAAAAAGGAATATTTTCAAGCACAATACTGATTCATCATTGTACAGTCAGGGCCATAAATATTCGTACATTTGACACAAGTTTCATGTTTTGGTGGCAGCCAATTGTCCAATTACATTTAATTCCTTAAAAAGGGACCACATCTGTCGTAATTCCTACACCGTTCACCTGCTTTGGATGTAAATACCCTCAAATCTGAAAGTAAAGCACATCTTGATTGTTTCATTTCAAATCCATTGTGATGGTGTACAGAGCCAAAATGATGACACTTGTGTCAGTGTCCAAACACGAATGGACCTGACTGGATATGTTAGCATAAGATGTCTAAACACACACTGTAGAATATCTCTGTCTCTTTCTCCTCCCTAGTGCTGGTCGAGCGGCAGGATCACCCATGTTCCCTTCTACTTCATGAGTGCTGTAGCCCCCCAGCTCGGCTTGGGAGGCAGCCCCCCCCTCCCACAGCCCAACGCTGGACCTGCAGACTATGCAGACCACACTCTCTACACTGAGCTCATCTCCTGACCACATACACGCTTTCATACGTTTTCAGTGGATACATTTGTATACAGAATTTATTAAACTTTTTTCTGATCGAAAAGATTATGTCCTAACGATTTTTAGATTAATGAATAGACCTAATGTACGAGAAGGAGGGAAACTGCTCACAGTTGCATTTAGAAATGACTAAACCATTACAATCTGCATCATTTAGTTTTCTTTATTTGTGACTATTAAGTGAAACAAACAGTATCCAACCATGCTTGACTTGGCCCTGAAACCAGAGGATGAATACAGTATTTGAATTCTTGTGTTCCTCTTGTAACACACTCCCAATCTCACACGCATGCATACTGTTACACCCCATGCACAACACACCATGAACTAACTCACCATGCACTAACTCACCATGCACTAACTCACCATGCACTAACTCACCAAGCACTAACTCACCCAGGAGAGTAGCCGACCAAGAGAAAACAAAACTATAAAAAATTTGAGGTACACGATGGGCTCAGTAAAAAAAAAATATATATATATATAGCATTCCAACATTTTATGTATTTATTCAGAAGAAACACGATTAAAAATCAACTTCATTGTTACTTGGTTTTTCCTTTTATTTCCAATTTACATCAATTAAAAGTGTAACAAAATAGACAAAAAAAAACAAAACAAACAAAAATGATCATGATCATAATAAAATTAATAACAAAAAAAAAATATACACACCCTCACACACACAGAGACAACCCACTCTAGCTGTTTTGAGCGCCTCTCCTTGGAGTCTAATGGTTTGACTTTGGGGCTGGACTCCAGAGGAGGCTACCCAGAAGCCCCTGTCCCTTCTCTGGCCCAACTGCACCTTGTCTTCCAGGGTGGGGTGTGTGTGTGTTGTGTGAGGCTAGTGGGAATTGGGGGGGAGTTGGGGGATCAATGGCAGAGACTGAATTCTAAAACTCATAGCACCTTCTGAAGATAGAGCAACCCAAAGCAAAGATGGCTGTTCAGCCCCAGATCCACACAAAAGCTCAAATTTAGGTCAGCTCAGATTTTAGGTCAACATTTTCACTTTGTTTTTAAGCGTGAGGTAGCTTTAAACAATCAGGATGACTACAACAAACAAAACTAGATTTTTTTCTTTCTCCCAAATTTATTCAAAACTTTGGATGCTCATTAACTGGGGCAAAACACTTTTTACTAATGGGCATTCAATGGTAAAGGACAATGAAAAATACATCCCAAATGAAACCTCACTTTCCAAAAAGTGTTGGTGTGCATATAGACACATGTACACACATTATGTGGAAATATATAAAACCATCTGGTTGTTTATAAACACAGACTTTTACAACAATAGAACCAAGGATTTATCATACACAGTAAAAGATTTGCTCCTGCTGTTGATGGAAAAAAATGGGAGCACCTGGAATTGTTATAATTACTGAAAATATTTTTTGGTCTACATTGATTCGAAATGCCGCATTTGTGGGTCAGGAAGGAGACAGGGAGGGAGGTGGAGCAGGACTGGCTGGTTCTAGGTGTTCTATAGTGGGAGGGGCTTGTCTTGCTTTTATAGTAAACCCACCCAGTCCTACCTCACCTCTGACCCTTGAGGTTAGACAATAAATAAGTGACATCGAGTCATGTTTCTGTTCTCCATCACTCGTCCTTTGCTTGGTCCCTCTTCCTCCTGGCTCTGACTTATTCCCGTCAACACTGGGCCATGGGAAACATGACTGGATCTCGGAGTGGGTTGACAGGGAACGTTGGAATTACGTACGGATATTGCCGGTGCCCTTCAGTGCTGACATCCAGGGAGTACAACTTGGAGAGCACTTCTTTGTGAGAGAAAAAGTAGCAATTATCTTTTTTATTTTTTTCCTGTCTTCTTTTTTTGTGTGGAGTGTGTCATGTTTCATAGTTGAGTTATTTCTTTCATGTTTTTGGTCGTTGAGTTATTCCACTTTACAAGAAGCAGACTGCGCCTACGTCCACTCCAAACTCCTGGTCTGCTCCTCCGATGTCCATGGGAGCAATGTCCACAATGGGCAGACGGGAGGTCTTCTGTGTTTTGTACTCGAAGACAGTCTTGCCCCACTGGCCTGTGTGTTTCTGTGGGAAGACAGCAAATCACGTTCAAGTCTTTTAACATTGATCTGATTCTTAAACTTTAAGGTTTGGATGCTATTGTACGGGAATGGAAGGGGTTTGGCTGTGTTGGGACCCTGAGGCTAAAATCCCTATCAGGCGCAGGCCTTACCTTGCAACCGTCCTCCAACACGCCGTAGGTGAAGCGGCTGTTGCCCTCGGCCCTGATCTCTACGTCGTTGGAGCCCTGCAGCAGCAAAGCCTTCTTCAGGTTGCCTGTGGAGGCGTCCATGTAGGCCACACTGTTGCGGCAGTGGTAGGTGAGGCTCTGGGAGGCCTCTGTGGACAGCAGCCTCAGGAAGGTCAGCTGGATGCTGGCAGCATTGGCAGCAGGGCCTTCCTGGGCGTAGTTGAACTGTAGGAAAGATAGACAGAGTAGATGGAACTTAATGGATGGAACTAGCATGGAAGACAAATCCAATTCTACAAGTAATTGCAACTACTTAGTATAAACTGCAATCCAGTTTGGAAAGACTGGAGATGCAGATGGTTGATGATGTAAAGAGCCTCACGTGGAATCCTCCGTTCATGGTCTCTCCGAACCAGATGTGCTTGCGCTCTTTGCCCTTGCTAGTCCACCAGTTCTTCTTGGGAACACTGGCTATGCTGGGGTAGACGCAGGTCTCGCCAGTCTCCATGTTACAGAAGACCTTGATGGCATCAGCAGTGCTGCCAATGTTGGGATCCACCCAGTAGTCACCTGGAGAGGTAAAGGAACCAGACAAAAACCAATCATTATGTGAACTGATCTATAATGTCACGCAACATGGCATGCCATGCCATTCTCCCTTTCATAGGAAATGTTTTTGCAGCTATACACAATCTATCCATCCCCAATTTGCCAGTAACCTTTCCCCCTGTCCTCATCCCTGAACCTCCCCTCTACTCACCGCTCTTCCACTCGGGGTGGCAGAGTTTAAGGTCTCTGCAGGTGCGGGCAGGGTTCTTCTGGGTACCGTCTGGGCTGCGCAGGTTCTCGATCTGGTTGTTCAGGGACTTGAGAGTTGAGTCAACCTCCACATCGTGCTGCCTGAGGGAGCTGGAGGCCTCATCGGCCCTCATGTACCTCAGGGGATCAGGGGACTTCTCAGGCTGAGACAGGCCAGCGAAAGCAGACATGTCGATGCCAGGGCCAGGGGGGCCGGGAGGCCCAGGGGGTCCAGCGTTACCAGGAGGACCCTGAAGATGGCAGAGGAGAGGAGCAGGGTTAGATGATAGCATAAGTTCAAGTATGTTTAACTGAATGATTATTCCACACTTTACTTTTAGCATTAGTGGGCAGTGATCTATCTAGGTTTGACATTCGCTACTCACAGCTGGTCCAGTCTCTCCAGAGCGTCCACGCGGTCCTGGAGGTCCAATAGGTCCCAGCTGGCCGTTGGCGCCATCCTTTCCAGCAGGGCCGACTGGTCCAGGGGGTCCCTGCACACAAAGGAGAGGTCAATAACAGCTCAATGCTGTAGGGTTTACACTTCATCAGCCTGATGCATATGACCTATGGTTCGTAACCAGCACCAACCATTCCAGCCTCTGTTTTGTCAGTCACGTTTATGGTGATTGTATTTTTTCTAATTTCTATCAGTAAGATCCGGCTTCCTCTAAGACACAGTTCTCTCTATGTTATCAGGGAGGGAGATGCATGTTTTGAAATGTTCTGCCGTTCTTTCTCCTCTCCCCTGGACCCACCTTGGCACCACTGGGGCCAGCAGGTCCGGCAGCACCAGCATCTCCAGCAGGACCCTGTTTGGACACAAACACACCATGGATATCAGATGCTGGACCACAGTCATGATGTGAAGCAGGACTAAGGTCCTGAGTCATAACGTGATGAGCAGCCTACTTACAGGAGGTCCAGGCAGACCCTGCAGACCAGTGAAACCACGGTGACCCTTCTGTCCCCTCTCTCCTGTCTCACCAGCCTCTCCCTTGTCTCCACGGGGTCCTTGGGGTCCCTAAAAAAAAGAGAGCCATGACTATGTTGGTCAAATGAGTCTTGCTGTCATTGTTGATATGTTTGAATAATATAATGCTATCCTATGTAATCAGAATAAAGCTAAATGAGTCCTAGTGAAACGTGAGGATACTCACAGCCATTCCTCTAGCTCCAGCTGGTCCAGCGGGGCCTGCAGGTCCTTGGGCACCCTAACACACCACAGACACATTAGTTCAGCCAACCTCATAACAACAGTATTCACCACTCAACAGTAATAACATATTTCCCAATCACTTAAAACCGAATGTCACTCACAGACTCTCCTCGGTCTCCCTGCTTGCCGAGAGGGCCGACGGGGCCAGGGGCACCAGGGGAGCCAGGGGCTCCGGGGGCGCCAGCAGGACCAGTGTTACCCCGCTCTCCCTGTGGGTGGACAGAACACCAGAGCAGAGACAGTCAGGGGGTGATGTAGCCATGATTAAGTTCTTCTTGATCCACAGTAGATCCAGTGAGGGTAAAGAGCATGTTAGGTTCATCTGTGGTGTGATGACGGTGGGTCACCTTGACTCCAGTTGATCCATCTCTTCCAGGGGGTCCATCTGCTCCAGCATTGCCCTGGGGGGGGGGGGGGGGGAGCAGAGAGAATGTTAGTCAACTAACATATTCAGGAGACACCTTTTTAGGTTTTGGGTTGGTTCTTGCTTTTATTATGCACTGGTATTTTACTATGTATGCTGTCAATGTGGTTTTGCACTGACCTCTCTACCAGGCTCTCCAGCAGGTCCAGTCAGTCCAGGGGGCCCAACAGGCCCAGGGGGTCCACGATCACCGCCAGCACCAGGAGCTCCCTGCTTACCAGGCTCTCCCTAGAAAACAGGAAATGGAGGCATCAGAGACTGGCACTCCAAAGATGTATATCTGTCAACATAACTTTATCTGTACTGCAACTGTTCATTCTTAGCTAATATAGTATGATGGAAAACCCTGACACTAGATTTGTTTGTGTAGACAAAAGAAACTGAGAGGCTTACAGAAGGTCCAGGAAGGCCAGGGAAGCCCCTCTCTCCACGCTGCCCAGGCAGACCAACAATACCACGAGATCCAGCCAATCCAGCGGGACCTGAAGGTCCATCGGGACCCTGGAGAAAGAGGCCAACACCTTGGGTCAGCACTCAAAGCACCATCTTTTACAGTTTCTTACAAGTCAAACCAAGCTGACCACAATGCAATAGGTGTACATACAGTATATAGTATCCGACTTGATCCTATCCAGTAAACCTAGGTCTGTAAACAGTTTTGACAATGCCAGGGGGAGACTCACAGGGGGGCCATCCTCTCCAGCATCTCCCTTCTCTCCTGGGGCACCTGCAGCTCCACGTAGCCCAGCATCTCCTTGTCTTCCAGTGGGGCCGGTGTCTCCACGAACTCCCTTAGGACCATCTTTACCAGCAGGTCCAGCAGGGCCAGAAGCACCAGGGTTACCCTGAAAGATGGAGAGCGATACAGGAATACTTCAATCACAGTACAGAGGTTTATGGATAATCTGTGACTAGCTTTGAATTTTGTTTACACTCACATTGGGACCAGGAGATCCAACTCTTCCAGCAGCACCAGGGAAACCAGTAGCACCCTATCATATCGAGCAAGGAAAACATGACTTTGATTAGCTGTCATCAAATATGCACATGTGAATATGTCTACAACATAGGCAAGCAGAGGAGTCATAAACCTAGGCCAGTATTTGATTGCTAGTTTCTTAAGGAACTCTTAAAGTACACTTAAAGTACTCTTAAAGTACTCTTAAAGTACTCTTAAAGTACTCTTAAGGAAGTAAGAAGAGTTTACTTACAGGAGCACCCTGAGCACCACGGGCTCCTTTAGGTCCTGAAACACCAGTGGGACCCTGTAACACATTCAAACAGCAATCAATCAATTACCCATTCTTAATATGTGCCCATGTTAATGCCGTTATTGTTTTTTACTTCAAGCAGAGAATCTTATTTCTACAACTGACGCATAAAGGCTACCGTCTTCCTCCTTGGAGAGAGGTACTCACCACAGGTCCAGGGGCCCCGGAGGGTCCCTGAGGGCCAGGGGCACCAGCGTCACCCTTCTGTCCACCCTCACCAACCTCTCCCTTGGCACCAGGCTGACCATCTGCACCCTATTTAGAGAGAAGAGTAATAAGAACATAAATGTCTAGTGTTGTCCTATTCAACAGCCACTGTTATAGCTGCTGGGATTAGAGAGGTTCTACTCACAGGAGGTCCAGCGAAGCCAGCAGGCCCAGGAGGACCAGTCTCACCACGGTCACCCTGCAGGAGGACAGAGGACACTAATGTTACACTTCAGGAAGACCAGGTCTTGAGGTGGGAGTGGAGAGTGTTGCATTCATGTACATCACATTGATGAACTCTTCCACTGCATAATGATGTGAGTGATTTACATGGTCAGTGTGTGGCGGTCAGGAGTTTGCTTTAGTAACAGTTCTGGTTTTCAATCGATTCATGGATGATTTTCTTTCAGATTGTAACATATGGAGAGGGATAGAAGGCGAGCTTACAGGAGCACCGCGAGCACCACCGGCACCAGTGGGTCCAGAAGCCCCAGTCTCTCCCTGGAAAGGATGAAGAGAGCGGGTGAGAAGAACATCAAGCACACTGCAACACTTTGAATGACCTCCATGCCATCTTCTATCAACCAGAATATCAACCAAAAGGTGTCACACTCACCTTAGCGCCATTAGGCCCGGCTGGACCAGGAGGACCAATTGGTCCAGTCAAACCCTGAAGAGGAAGAACGAGAAAGAAAGAGAAGATAAGGGGAAGTATTTCTTATCACTTTAATGTGAAATAGACACAGTAGAGCTCATGGGCGTAGGGCAGATCTGCTGGCAAAATAAAAGTTCAAAATATACACCTTTTTTTTACCCTGTGGTATAGGCTCATTTTTGAGGGGGACACATGCAGCATTTTCCAATATTGGGACACATCCACCCCCACCCCCCCTAATTCCTTTGCCAATGAGACAGCTGCTTCAGGAAACTGTTCTCCACAGCTCTGGACTCACCCTGGAGCCATCCTTCCCTGGAGCTCCCTCAGGTCCCTTCTCACCATTGTCACCCTGAAAGACAAAGAAAAGATAAGCATTCGTCCTTACAGAAGTAGGACTAGCAGCACATGAGTTCCTGCCTCATATGCAACACTACACTGACCATGGATATGGCAGCATTAATTCAAGGCAGTTGCATGGTTTGTAACTGTGTTCCTTACTCTGTCTCCCTTAGCTCCAGAGATACCGCCAGCTCCTCTCTCTCCTGGCATCCCCTGGAGGCCAGGGGGGCCCTGGGCACCAGCAGCACCAGATGGCCCGATGGCTCCCTGGTAGAGAAATGGAGAATGCACTGATATAGCATGTGGAGACTGATCAGCTGGAATACACTGTGTTAGAATTCAGTAGGGGCATTCTGTAGGTAGCATTAGACTAGGGTACATAGAATGCCAATAGAAGACCTATAACAGAAGAATGGACGATCTTCACATGGATCTTCAGAAAGATAAACTACAAACCTTAGGCCCATCAGTTCCGGGAGTTCCAGGAAGTCCACGAGGTCCCTGCAGACCCTGAGGTCCAGCTCCACCCCTCTCACCAGGGAAACCACGCTCACCCTATCAGGAGGCAGGATGGGAACGTTAGACTTATGGATCTAGAATCAGCTACAAAACCAGGAACAAAGTCTGCATCTGGCTGTTCTGTTGAATAATGTGAAGGTTTTATCGTGTAATGGACACTCACTCTTGGTCCAGTGGCACCAGCAGCTCCGCCCTCACCAGGAACACCCTGTGGTGAGAAGAGAGATAGCATGTAGCTCAACATTCACTTATTGGTTCTGCTCTTCAAACATATCTTAGCTGTTTCAATCATCTTAATTTACGAGTTCAAAAACCCAACTTCGGGTCAGGTAGGTTAGTTCTGTGTCATTTTGCTCTACAAGTTCTCTGTATGGGGGACTTCAAATGTGAAGGACAATACACTAGATATTGTATTGGATACCAATGAACATGTGACATAAAATGAAAGTGTGGATTGTGACTCACCTGGTCACCTGGCTTGCCACCCTCTCCTGGGGGTCCAGCAGGTCCAGGCAGACCCTGAAGAACAACGCACAATCAGCTATGTTTGATGATGTCATCAGAGAGACCATGATATGTACTGCTGAGAGAGTGTTTCAAAGCTCCATAGCAGCACCAGCAGTCTGCAGTCTGGTGTAAAGAATAAAGAGACTCACCTGGAAGCCAGAAGGTCCAGGCTGGCCTTGCTCTCCTCTCTCTCCAGCAGGTCCCTAGAAGAGGACACATACAGGCCATCAACTCTAGCAGATCAGTAGCACTGCACAGCCAGGGAAGAGGAGGCTGGACAGATGAATTTAGGTAATCATGGTCTTTGCAGATATTCAGACAGTTAGAGGTACCTGGAGCCACTAGGTGGGACAATGAATGACATAAACAAAGAAACACTCCACCTCCATCAATCCCACTGCGCTCTGCACAAGCCACATTGATATGTTTTGCACTAATGTGCACATCCCACCCCTTAGAATACATTCACGCCCATATTTTTTTATATTCTATCCTTATGTATAGTTATATCGTTATTTTAAAACAAAATTATATCGACATCATATCAGACGGTTTATGCTTAAAAATAAACGTACCTGCCGACTTTTGTTTTTTAATTCTTATTCACTTCCTGAATGTATTCAGTGTTTGCTTCATCCTGACGATTCTGATAAGAATGGATTTGTTAAATAAACCTTCACTTACAGCAGGACCTGGAGGTCCAGCAGCACCAGTCTCACCATCCTTTCCACCCAGACCCTGTCCACAGAGGGAAAAACACACTTAGTTACTTGTTCACATTAAAGTACTGTAGAATCACACAGGAGCACAGACACTGTGTAAGATATTGATCTTACCCTCAGACCAGGGCGACCAACAAGACCCTTCTCTCCTGCTTTGCCAGGCTCACCCTGAGAAGAACAAATCATTCTGATTAATGATAGGGAACATCACTCACTGCTGTACTAAGTAAACATTTCAGATGGCGAATATGGGTATAACCTTCCTGGGTTAGGATAATGAACGTTTTTTAAGACGCTATTCTCTATCTATTCTCTGTCAGACAGCCTGTTACACTCACATTGGCTCCCTTGGGTCCTGGGAATCCCATCACTCCAGGCTGGCCACGGGCGCCCTGAGGACCAGGAGGTCCAGGACGACCATCCTCACCAGCTGCACCCTGTCAATGTGACACAGCATCCACCATCAGCACTGGACACCACCACACGCAAATCACACCAAGGCTGCAAGACTAAGAGCAAATTGGTATCTACGTATGACACAGTCTCACCACTGCCTATTTGTCTATAGTGTCTATAGTGATTACAGGTAGAGAAGTCTGAGGAGTTATCACACTTACAGATGGACCACCTTTCCCCTGAGGACCAGCATCTCCAGGACGACCAGTGAGGCCCTGAAAACATGAGCAAGACCGTAAACGTCACACCAGAACCATGGAAACCTCTTTGGCTGGTGACATGTATCACATCACTGGAAGAGGTGTCAGTATTGGTGACAGGGGAGGTTATGAGGGAGACTCACTCTGGCTCCAGGCAGACCAGGCTCTCCTGTGCGGCCGGGATCTCCAGTACCACCCTTGGGCCCTCCCACTCCAGGAACACCACGGTCACCAGGAGCACCCTGCACAGGAAGACAGAGACACATGTTGGGATCGTTGGGATGAGTTGAGGTGAGTTGGGCTATTGGCTGGCAGTTCTTTCCAATGACTATCCGTTTAAATGGGATGGGGAGTCAGGTGGCTGAGTGGTGAGGGAATCGGGATGGTAATGAAAAGGTTGGTTGTTCGAATCTCGGCCATGCCGACATGACGTTGTGTGCTTGGCAAGTCACTTCATCCTACTTAGCTCGGAGGAATAAGAGCGTCTGCTAAATGACTAAAGGTAAATGCGCTGATGGGTGAACGTTTAGATTCAGTATCATGAGCAGGACTCACCTTAGCGCCTGCAAGACCATCCTGACCTGGGAAACCACGGTTACCAGGAGCTCCCTAGAGACAAGGACAGAGAGAGATTTTCAGCATGATTATTGGTCAACGACTGATATGTAACAACCTCTATGACCTGAACTACAGTATTCCAGAAGCTGTATAGCTGGACTGGTTCTCACCCTCTCTCCAGGAGGTCCAAGTGGTCCGGCAGCACCAGGCTCTCCTCTGGCTCCTCTCTTGCCCTCCTCACCAGCTGGGCCAGGAGCTCCGAGAGGACCGGCAGGTCCCTACACACAATCAACATGGATAAGCTTCACTGATACCAACACACTTTGGATACCAGTCACCTAGACATCAGACTGGAGAAAGATGTGTAATCATGAGTCAGATGATTGTCAGGAAAAGAACAGAACTCACAAGCTCTCCCTTGGGTCCGGCTTCACCTTTGAACCCAGGAATACCAGGGTCTCCCTAAAACCAGGACAAGGACAGTTATTACACACAGCCTGAATCAATATCAATGTAAGCAGCGCCAACATAAACGTTTATCTTTTACAAGATGCGACAAGATACATCTACAGTAAGAAGTGACTTTAATATAGGTACTACCCACACCATGCTGGGGTTGTTGTACTTGTGCTGTAGTGACCTACCGACTGTCCCTTGGGCCCAAGAGGTCCTGTCGCTCCCTGTGGTCCGGGTGGCCCACGAGGGCCTGGGAATCCAGGGGCACCAGCAATACCAGAAGCACCCTGCACAGATACACACCAGGCAGTATTATTGAGTATTCAACTAGTTATGGGTTTGGGTTAGAGATTTATTCAAACAAAATCTAGTGAGTGTAGGAGGAGGTTTTACTTACAGCAGATCCTTTAGCTCCAGGGATACCATCAGTACCAGGGTTGCCCTAAATAGGCAGCAGAGACAGAAGAGAGAATAAGCAAATAGTTGTATTGAAAGCTGTATATTTGATATATATACTAAATCAAGTAGAGAAGGTGTTTTTGGTATAGATCAGACTGGGGGTGTCAGGCTACGTACAGAGGCTCCTGCAGGTCCAGGGGATCCTGGGGTGCCAGCCTCTCCACGGGGACCCTGAGCGCCCTCAGATCCACGGGCTCCAGTTGGACCAGCCTCTCCCTGAGAGCAGATAAGACTGTCTGTGATCGATTGGTTTGATCAATAGTGAATGGAGGAATATGTGCTACCTTCAATTTGTTACACAAAGAAAATACGGTCTTTATCTCATTGCAGTTTATCAGTAGTGAAGCAGTACATGCCCCTTGATGGGGGGGTTAGGGTGGCATTGTGATTGAAGGAACATCCAAACAAGGTTATAATGTTGCCTGCTCCAAGTATAAAAAGTGGCAGGTGGTGGCTTGAGAACAGACAGTAAAGGACCTGGCTTGTTCTGCACTAACCTTGGCACCTGGAGATCCTGGGAAACCAGGTGCACCAGCAGGACCAACAGGGCCCTGGAGGAAAGAAAAGTCAGAGGTTAGTTATGACCTCCTGATGATCTGTTTTTTTTAAACAAAACTTTGGCGTTCAAGGTAGAGGAAACCAGCAGAGGGTAAGTGACACTCACAGGGGGACCAGCAGGACCAGGCAAGCCATCGTTACCACGAGCACCCTGAGGAGGAGCAGGATGAGAGACGACACAGGGAGGATGAGAGAGGGTTTCTGATGGACATCACTTACAACCGAGCTATTTGAATTCTAATGTTGTTCATTCGTGGAGAGAAATGTCATGTCAATATGTTGATGCAGTGAGGCGAACGGTTGAGTTCAGAGATCTGTAACTCACAGCAGCTCCAGAGGGTCCAGGACGACCCCTCTCACCAGGCAGACCACGAGGACCCTGCAACAGACAAAGGTAAAAGAGTTTAGAGTAAATAAAACTACTGCATTAAAACGTATAGTACATGGCCTAAGCTTGGTCTCTGGCTCAACTCTGACAACTAATTGTGTCAACAATTTGTATGAACCCCGACATGTTTTCATGGCTGTAGTCGGTGAATAATTGGCTGAAGGCTGGCTCACCATTGGTCCAGGGGCTCCATTCTCTCCGGGAGCACCAGCCTCACCCTACAGGGCGCAGGAAGAGGCAGTCAATACACAAGAACACATAATAATACATGCACATGACAGCTCAGTGGCTGTCCTGTGGTCAGAGAGACATGAGAGACTATCAGAGTGACCGCTGTTTGACCTTGGCTCCAGCAGCTCCACCCTCTCCTTTGGCACCATCCAGTCCAGGGTGACCCTACAGTAGAGACACAGAAGACTGGTTAGGACTGGTCACCCAAGCCCCAGCATTGTGACACCAATCATTATCTAGTGTGGCTAATCGGGCTGAACATGTAACTTGAAGGACAGCGTGTACGTTCTGTGGTCCTGTTTAATGACATGATAAGAAAGGTTAAAGAAACTCACTCTATGCCCTTTGATTCCAGGAAGTCCAGGAGTTCCAGGGAATCCCCGAGCACCCTGTGATGAACAAGACAAAGAAGAAATCAAATTGAAATTCTGTTTATCTCGAATAGAAACACCGCCTCGCTTGAAGAACATCATAAATAGCGTGCTTGATAAGGACCTATAAAGTGTACACTTGGTCTGGAGATAACAAAGGCTGAAAAATGTGCATTGTTGGTCTGCAGTCAGCTTTTTATCTGGGTAATTCATGGATGTGCTTGAAGTGCCTGACAACTGCTGAAAGATAAGACAGGAAATGCAGTAGTATTCAGTACCTGAGGCCCTGCAGGTCCACGCTCACCAGCCTTTCCAGGTTTGCCAGCCTCACCCTGAAGACAGAAAATAAGACTGGTACATATGATGGCAAAGATTTCTACCCAGTACTTTCTGCCTACAACATCAGTATTTATAACTTGCAGTAAAGAGGCACACAAACAGAGTATGGTTAGGGGGGAAAGGGAGCCTCTGGGTGAATGTATATTTCTGGTGTTCATTGGAAGCTGCAGTTCTCCAAACACAGTCTGACGTCACCCTGTTCTTTCACGGCTGATGAACCGAATCTGTTATAGTGAAGTTAGGAGGCTGATCATCAGCCAATCCTAGGAATGAATGAATGATTGACAAGCAGGGGTGCCTGATCGAAGCTTTAGTGATGTGGCTGCATGAGTTTCCACTCAAACATGAGGAAGTACGCAAGGACAATTAAAGACCGTCAAACTAGGGAGCATGTCTAAGGAACACAGTAGCATAAATGTACACATGTGGTGTTTAAATGACACTGTGCTGGACCATATGAGGAAGACAATTAAAACATGATTGTAATAATCAAACAGTAAAGCAAGTATAGCTGGGTTTATATTTGGATGATTATGCACACTCTGTATTGGAGACAAGACCTAAAAAGGCATTTGGCATGTGTGGCTAGTGCTTATGTTCTGTGATTACAATTTGCATTGTATTAAAGTCCTGCTCATACTAAAGTGTTGGGCCTAGACAGCACATTTCAAAATCGTTTTATTTATGATACTTACATCACTTCCTGGTTTTCCAGAGGGTCCAGGTGGGCCACGAGGTCCAAGAGGGCCCTGTTACAGAATAAAAAATAAAACACGTATAAAGACAGGCTCATTGAAACAGAACAGTACAGTGTTTATCATATGACATTGTTTAGTCCATTCATACATTCCTTCAGTTAATGAATGAATGTTTAGGCCATTCAATTAACTTATTTAGTGCTGCCTAATCATAAATATATTGTTAACCTACTTTTCCTTAATCCAAGTCAACAGAATTCTATTCATCCTAACAGTTATTCTGCAGTTTTGGAGTATGGATGTGGTGATTTCCACATTCCAGGAATTGATCGATGAGTCTTATAACGTTCTCTCACATGAGTGAGCATTTCAGGTCAGTTTTGGTGATCTGTTTTAATAGGGGCTTTGGTGACCTCAGGTTTGGTTTTAAAAAGATATACTCACAGCTGCACCGGGCTCGCCTGTCTCTCCAGGGTTTCCTTGGAAACCTTGTGGGCCCTATGACATAGAAAACAATGTATTAAAAATGTATTTGAGTGTCCTGTCAAAATATCCTCTCATGATTTATGTTCTCTCTCTTCCACAGACTTAACACAGGAGCTAATGAGTTATCTGCAATTATGATGATATCCAGCGCATTGTTAGATGTGTGATGAAAGTACTTACAGGGGCTCCTGAGGGGCCAGGGGGGCCACGGGGACCCATAGGGCCCTAGAAGAGGGAAAAGAACAGATTGTTTTTCTATCAGTATATTGTTTTTAATTGGTGGAATTACAGCATATTCTTTTAAGACTGTCTTGAAAGTTACAACTCTGTCTTACGTTACAGGTCTCCTTACTGTGCGACTAATTGAATCATATATTCAATGTTTACAAGTATAAAGGCCTACAGTAATGTAGTTTGAAGGGTTGTGGAATAGGATGTATTGTACCAGTGGGGTTTCTTGGACACAAGGTGGCAGTATAATATAGCTAACCTTCTGCAGCACAGCCCCAGAATGGTTTAGTCATTCTAAATGAATGGTCTCTGGTTTTTCTAATTCCTTATGGATGACAATCAGCTGCATAACGAAATACTGTGCATGTCTCTAGAGCAAGGCCTGCTTTTGGCTCCAAGGCAGTACCACCACTCTCCTCGCAGTCCTTACCATAGGTCCTTGCATCACTCCCATCTGAGCACCTCCAGCTTTCTCATCAAATCCACCTGCCATCTGAGCAGCAAAGTTCTGCAGATACACAAAAGACAGTATATTGTATATTACAAGAAAACAATCTATTGTAGTTTATTTCTCTGAAATAGAAGCTATGTGCATTGTGTCAACTGATCTGATCTCTACTCTCATACTTTGTGAAGATAGCTTATCCAAAAGAGTCAGACTGTGAGAGATCACATTAGTTATTTTCTACTCTAATGCCTCGACCCCATGTTCCACACTTACCCCGCCAAGTCCAGGGGGGCCATTGGGTCCAGGGGGGCCAGGGGGTCCGGGGTTCCCTGGGGTGCCAGGCTCACCATCTCTTCCTCTGGGGCCAATATTTCCCTAGGGAAATTAGGGACCAGATCAATTAATTGTCACTTTTCACATGAATGTGAAGTTGGCAGCTGCATTCAGAGTTTTGAAAAGATTAGGTAACACAGAGTTCCAGACCTTATAATTGCTCAACTTGCTTAAATGAAAGACTGAGCTTAATTATGATAAGCAGTTCAATGAGCACAAAATAATTTAATGGGAAGTTGTTTCATTAATGTAAAATACAATGTTGAACACCATTAGTTCAACCGCCTTTCTGTATTAACTGTGAGTTATTTTGAATGACATAAATGTAGGTCATTTTAAAGTGGCTGCTGTATCTTTCTTACCTTATCACCCTTAGCACCTGCCTCTCCACGTGGTCCTTGCTCTCCAGGAGGCCCCTGCAGAGACACCAGATTATCAGATAAGGAAAATGCATGTCCACAAACAACTGTATTTAATCAATAGTATTATAAGAAAACTAATAATTGAAATTAATTATAGGCCTCTTTTTTTAATTAGTTAAAAATGCGAAATATTTACCATGGGGCCAGCTGGTCCTTTTGGTCCTACAACCTAGAGAGGAGAGAAGAATGAGCCCTTTGTCAGTCTTCGGAATTGGTTGAAATAAAATGCTTTTCATCACATTTATAACACATTCCGCATGTGTCAGGTAGCACAGAGTTAAATAGTTTAAGCACAAATGAATTAAGCAAAAACACAACACGATGATAATTGAGGCTGACACTAAAAACATCTCCCTATGAAATGCCACCTCCGATTCTGTTCTGTTCACTCTCCCAGTGCCATGCAAGTAAGAAACTAATTGGATTAAATTGGATTTTATTAGGTTCATTATGTTTCAGGAATTCAGGGCACCTCTCTTTGTGTCTACGAGGGCCCATTAAACATGGCTGCTAATCACTTCTCAACAAGAAGCCATGTAGCTAAATCCGATGACTCCGATCAGACGATGAAAAAAGTGGGTAAATAAATAGAATGTTTGCAGCAAATTATGTTCTGATATATTAGGAGGCTCAACCCATGTCTGAGAAAAGCAGGCCAACAGAGGCTATCTTTATATTCATAAGATTCAATATTTCAGATCCATGTCTGACCTCTATACAAATATGACTTGAAACCAGATTGGAGCAGTTTCCCTCAGTGTAACACAAATGTCTCTTTCGAAGCCCCCCAAAAATCTAAACTATAAGTGGATAACTCTAATCTTGTCTATAAAAACAAGGTAGGTTAATAGCCTATATGAAGGAAGAGATCTCTGAAGTGAGCAGTTACAGGATCCAGGCAGATGACAGAGCTCAAACATGGTGTGCATACTTACATCTGCAATCTCGCCTGGTTCACCTTTTTGGCCCTAATCAACAGAAGGAATGGAAAGTATATTTAGTGGTCTGTATTTACATGCTATGGCCACTTATACATATATTAATGCAACCCACATACTGAAACCCAATATTAACTACATTTTTTATTAGATCGACACATCCGAGATATTCCTGTTGACCTTTTGTCTCACCTTAGCACCGATTGATTCTGAAGTGGCAGATGGAGGGATGAGGAAGAGAAGAAGAGGACACAATTAAAATAGGTTAACCAGTTACACTGCTGCAGAACCAACCAGCCCCCCTCGGGGTTGAAGACTGACAAGGGAAGACCAAGCTACATGTTCCTTCCAGTGGAAACCAGGGGAAATAAATGACCAGTCACCAAACCCATAGACCCAAGGAACCCATCCAGAAAGATTAGGAGGTTAATTGTAGCGCCAGGGGGGAAAAAGCAAAAGCAAGATCATGGATGAACAGACTGCAGGTAAGATTCAATATTCCATCTCCACAACAAATAAGGAGTTTAGTATTCTTGCATGTGGCTGTTTAAATAGTGTATACACCAGATTGGTGATTCTGCTGTCATAAAAATATTTTTGAGGTTTACACAAATATATTGATTGTTGACACCAGAATTCTGTGTGTGGTTTGGCACAGCACCTCTGAATTAGTTGGTAGGTGTCCATATGAATGATAAAGAACTGTTAGCGTTTGATGAGCACCTATGTCAATTTTAGAAATGTAGAAAAAGCGTATTTTCACAGCATGTACTGGTGTAGAATTAGTGAAGTACCAACACATGATAGAAAACGTGTTTTCCAGGAGTATATGAACACAGCTTAGTAGTATGCTGGTCAAAGCAGTAAGCATGGGAGAACACAAGGTTTCTGAACCCAGCCAGAAGGCTGGACCGCTTCTGCTTCATGACTAAGTTATTTTGCCACATAGGAATACCAAGAATAACCTCCATGAGGCAGAATGAGTCAATGATTGACAGATAATCATTCAGCCCACAGTACTAAGAGGCTTCAATTTTCCTGTTTTCTAGTTAAAGCAAACACAGTTCGGTGAAACATCCTGAGATCCGACCTCTCAGAAGAGACACAGAGAGAGGCTGAGTCTCAAGGATGTTGCTGATCGTGTCTTTAGACCAAAACAAGCTGGGTTAGAACACTTAAGACCAAGGAACAGCTGCTGTGCATCATTTAATTACTTTAGACTGTGGTGGGTATTAACTGCTAAGGCCTTAAAAATGTATGCATCATTGGCGTTGAGCCACTGCATGTAGACCACCTTATATCTCGAAGCCAGATGTCATAATCAGCTTTAAGTTCCCAGTTCAAAGTGTTTGCCAGTGTTAGAAGGTGTACAGTAATTTATTTATGAGGAGGTGAATAAATAAATTACAACCAGTGGGGGCGCTGGCGTCAGCAGGGCAGATGGGGCAGCACTCTCCGGATGGGATGATGGGATTGGGACACTCTCTCATCTCCTCGCAGATAATCTCATCACACAGCACTGCCCCGCTGTCGCACACACAGATACGACAAGGCTCCGGCTTCCACACATCCTTATCATTATAGAGTTGGCCATCCTGGATACAGCCACCTGTCTCCTCTGCAGTGCCCACCAGGGGGCGCACATAATGCATTGGCAGGGTAGGGGAAGGGAGGATGGTTAGGGTTTGGGGGAGGAGGAGATAAGGTTGGGTTGGGTAGAAGTTGTAGGGTTTGGTAACAGGAGTCATGGAGGATGAGGAGAGAGGCAGAGGTGGATGATGGGAGGAGGGAAAGGGAAGAGGGATGGGAGGAGTCGTCCAGGCAAGGATGCAGAGGTGTGACATAGGAGGGGTAGAGGAGAGCAGGGGGGTAGTGGGTGGAGAAAAGGGGAAAATCAAAGTTATCTTCCATCAAACATGGCCTCAATCATACCACAGTCACATCAATAATCCACAGCATGACAAACACCAATCAAATTGAGGCATTATTAACATATTCCAGATGATTTGCATAAACACTTAATTAAACACTTGATTAAAAATTAGCAGAGACCTGTCCATCATGCCTATTTGTTGTATAGTCCTTGAAATGCATACTACAGGAATGTGGCTAGGGCCCACATGTATCTCAGACATTATAATCAGTTCTCAAGGTTTTATGCACTAAACTGAAGAAATGAAATTAGATTTAGTTTGGAAGAATGGAATTTGGCATCCATTCCCCTTCATTAAACAGAGATCTCTGAGGCAGCATGGCAGGCTACTAACAAAGAGTTCATTTAGCAGAGAGAACGAATGGCCTCGTAGAACTATTTCACATGGCAGGGTGAGTATATTTAACCTGTCGGCCTGCTTTGCTCTCCAAAGACCAAGTGACCTTACATGAATGAGTCCTTCTCATTGGGAGACTGTGCCCAATTGACAAGCTGCTGCCTTAAGTAAACAGGGGTCCTTCTAAATTCTCCATCTGGATCTCATAGCTGTGCCAAGCACCAGTTCAAACAAGCGATAGACTTGAAAATAAGGAACTCTTATTCTTATAGTCTAAGGTTAGGTCTACGAAATATGAATGATATTTGTTCTTCTACCATAAGTGTGAAGAAGATTCTTATCATGTACGTCCTAAAAGACTATCTGGTACATGTTAAATGAGAAACTCTTTTTTAGAAATCTAATTTTCCCACTAAACAACATTAGGTTGTCTATTATTTGCCTTCAATGAGTGATATCATTGCAAGACTATGTTGGAATAATATTTTTTAAGAAACCAGGAAAGAAACCAGGTTTTGTGGCCCTGCAGTTAAATACAAATTCATTTTAACTTAAATATCTGTGGTCAGGTTTGGTCCTCTTTAGGGTTAGGGTTCGAGAAGCCCTGTTGTTGTTTCTGTATCACGTCAAAGTAACTGACTGCCACTTACTTCCTGCTACCCTTTGAGCCCACTAGGCTGGGGTCAGTTTCTGACCCTTTCACTACTCCTGCACACTAGCAGAATCCAATATTTCTTGCCCTCAACATCCTCCTACTTGCCTGACTGTGAATTATTGGAAATATAATACTAACATGACATACATCACGATGCAGTATTATCTGTCAAGGATGCTGTCTGAAATAGTAAGAGAGAAAAAAAAAAACATCTGGATATTTTAAAGAACCTGATCATCTTCTGGTATCCAGTGAAACTGCCAGCTAGTCTGTGTGCTGACCAGGAGGATCCCCTGTGTGTGTCCAGTGAGACAAAAGGATGCTTGTTCACCTGGTCCTCCATCCCTCACAGATGTGCCTTGATAGCCTCACCCATTCTCCATGCAGGAATGTAACACTGCGAATAAAGTGGTTGATGCCTGCAAACTGCAAATCCTAAACCACAGGCAAGAGAGTCTATCCATGAGATACCAGGCATTCCTTCTGTAGCAGTGACGCTTGCAAACTTTCTGAACGAATCTGCTTACTGTGGATACAGAACACCTCCTGTACTAAGTATCCAACTAAAGATATTGAACAGGGCCCATCAACAAGTGTCTGAATGAGGATTCAACTGTCTTCATCTATGTCTAGCACTACTTTATCCCACATAACATTAGAACGTCTTAATTGGGGAATTTTAATTCCCCTCAAAATAAATGTTTTAAGCCCAAACAAAAATCTTAAAGCATATCATTTTAAGCATTTAACTTACGGTCGTCTTCTTGTTGACATCTGACAAGGGATAGTAAAACAACCTGCGATGCTGCAAGAAGCAGAAGAGTCCTGGAATCCACAAAGCTGAACATGTCTAAATATTAGACACGCAGGACCTTGGGTGAGAAATCAATGGACGGAGCAGCACTTGTCTCTCTATCAGTGGTGAATAATGGTGTGATGATCCCAGAGTCTCTCTAAACCATACAGTCAACCTTCCAGAATCACAGTTGAATCCACCGCGGGGCCCCAGCCGGCACTTTACACCCACCGCGTCAGGGCAAGAACCGCGGTTTTATGTCCACTGGCCCTTCTATGAATCGTCGTATATTCCAAAATACCAGTCCTTCCCCCATACCCCCAATCGAGCTGAAACCTGAGCCCTATCTTCCTCCCCTAAACTTCATCAGTATCTTTTCTCCTCGGACCCTCTCCCAGGACCCTCCTCTCTACCATTGGCCTGCCACTGATATGTAGGCCAGAGGGAACGAATAGAGGGATTTTCCTTTTAAATTATTACATTTTAAACATTTCATAAAACTTTTACATTGTTTGAATTGGGAGATCTGGTCTGAGCAGTTATAAAAATTTTTGGGGGGAGGGTTGGAACTGATTCTAGGCCTGAATTCAGTTGAATTCAGTTGGAGCTAAACCTCCCAGTTAATTGATATGATGTACTATTCATTCAATAATTCATTCAAATGTATAATCCTGTCCATGTGGATTTTGTTATATACTTTATAATCCTGAAGTGATTAAATATGCAACCCAGAGTGAAATCAAAGAAAACTTGAATCACTATAAATAATGTATGAAAAAATGATATTCGTAAGCCTGTGCAGTACAGTGTGCAGTATCAAGCATTTAAATTTGTTCCAGGCTGCTTATCGATGGATCTTCTTGAGGTGGAGGGTGGAGTCATGTCATCACCTGGTTTGTTCAGTCTAACACTGATCATGTGTCCAATGTGAGAATCAATGTGTGCTGCTTTCCAACTCTCTTCCAATAGAAGTGGCTATTTGTCTTGGTAGTGTCCATCAACAGTCTTTTTTACACTTGGAAAGGGGTCTCTTTAGCCTCTAGATCAGGGTCCTCAAACCCGTGCCATCGAGGACCAAGAGGGTGCAGGTTTTTGTTTCAACCAAGCAACTACACCAACTGATTTCACCAAGTAGAGAAACTCGTTAGTGAAATCAGCTGGTGTGTAGTGCTTGGTTGAAACGAAAACCTGCACCCTCTTGGCCCTCGATGGCACGAGTTTGAGACCACTGCTCAAGATATAGGAAAGTGGTTTTGAGTATTTCTTTTGACAGGTTCCGCAGATGTTTTGGGTCGTGGACTCCGGGACAGAATTTGATTGAATTGACTGAACAAATGTATGAGACATGACCTCAGGCCTGAGATAACTCAGCCACACCACTGTCTCATGACCATGTCAGCCTTTAAACCCACTGACGATAGGGTCATCTAGGGTTTGACATTGGACCTCACTATGTGGAAAAAGCAGCATTGACATGAGAACCGTACATGAGAAAGAAATCTAGAGAACTGTTTTCCAAAAAAATAAGACAAGACACTAAATAAAAACCATGCTTCCTTTCACATTGTACCACATGGAGCACAAGTGAACCATGTTTGTTTTTAGGGTTAGGGTTATGACCGCAAGACTGAATGACCTGCCATTTAACTCAGTAACAAAAGTCCCCAGAGACAAGATACCATAGATATGTCAGACTGTCCTCATTATGGGACTGTGCCCTTGCAGGAGCACAGGGTGAAATGTCTTCATGAACTTTATCATGTTCCTCTCATTGGCAGATGACA
Source organism: Protosalanx chinensis (assembly GCA_030340685.1). NCBI lineage: Eukaryota > Metazoa > Chordata > Actinopteri > Osmeriformes > Salangidae > Protosalanx > Protosalanx chinensis. The sequence goes on along the minus strand of CM059320.1, from coordinate 1,717,284 downwards.
CCAGGTGAAAGATCCTGAAAGGGGGTCTTTGTTGAGAGCACTGGCAAAGTAATGTTGGGGTCATGACCTCTTAGAGAGTCCCCTCATTCCTCATACAGGGAAGAAAGACACCAAATCTTCAGTCCACAACTTGACAATATCAACTGTGTAAAGTGACAACAATGAATGTTTTTCATCTCCAAAGTAAAGACTTAAAGATTTCAACCTTGCCTGTCTCAACTGAATCAATATGATGAGACAACACAGCACCAAACACCTTTCTAGTTGGCATCTCTCTCTTGGAAGTGGCTTTGGATAAAAGCGTCTGCTAAATTAATACATTGAAATGTACTGTAGTTGCTTATATGAAGACATGACGGTGTAATTTTAATCAATGAGAGCTCATTTTAGCTTTTTTGGTCCACAAGAATGCAGTTCTCCTTTGACAGGAAGTGAAAGGATAAAATAATATGTCCTTGTCATACAAAAGTTTTATTTTCAATTGAGAGTTGACATTGCACTTCTAGAACTGTTTGTATGCAACCACATGCTGCTGGTAAAAAAAAAAAAAAAAAAAGAACAAACATGGCGTTCTCAGTCAGGGAAATTGTATCTTTTAATTCAGTATTAATTACTCTTTTTAACATGGTTCCAGTGGTCATGGCACACCTTCAAATTAGTATTTGTCCCAGGAAACAGGACACAACTGAAACTGAAGAGGGAAGAGAGCTGTTTATAACTGATACAATGATGTGATCACAAAAAAACTAGATGGGCATGAGCAGTGAATAAAAGTTTATACTCCAAAGTACGTCACTCAAAGGATATGAAAAAATTTGTGAAACTCCCATGTGATCCCTTATTGGGGAGTTGTGATATGGTCATAACCACAGAGTTGATTATTATGAAAATAAATAAAAATTTAATAAATTCACCTCTGGCCAAATTCAATGAGTCTTTAAGAGAATGTGAGAACTTTGCTGTCCATTCTGCACATTCTATTTCTTTGCTGCACTGACTGTACTCTGTCTGCATGCACATACAATAGGCCTCTGTGTGCAGGGCCCACGGAATGCTGTGAGATGGCAGGGCAGTGGGGATAGCTGCCTTGTGAGGATGGGGGGTGGGGGGGTGGGGGGGGTGGAGGAAGGGTGGGGAAGGTAGGAGGATGAAGGGGGGGATGGAGGGAAGTGGAAGGGGTGGTGGTGACGGAAGGGGGAAGGTGGTGGTGGTGGGGGGTGATCTTTCATGACTGTACGAGTGCACAGAGGCTCCAGGGGTCTAGAGGGTGTCTAGGTTTCAGCCCAGTGACCGCTCAGGAGGGCTGGCTGTGGCTTTCTGTGTACAGAGGCGGAGGGGGGGGGGGGGGGGGGGGGGGGGGGGGCATCTGAGGAATTGGAGCAAAGGACACAACCAACACAGTCTTTCTGTTAAATAAAATTTAATAACATCACATTTAATACAGCTAACATTGTGACTGTTTATATTATCAGATACATTTTTTACTAAGAAATGTCCCTCAGATTGTATAAATAATAGACATATATAATAGATAATTGTGTATTCACCAAGTTTACTTGATGAAATAGACATTCGCTCAATTATAAATTAAAAAAAGGAAACACAGAAAAAGTTTTTGTAAGATTTAATGTAATGACTGACCATTGGTCATCTTGGTGTAGTTACATTTCCTCGAGAATATACGCCCTCCAGTGGAAACAGGGTGAAGTGATTGTAGAAACTTCTAGTCTGTTCCCCTCTCCGGGGGTCACCGTGTTGACCACTGCTCAGAATACATTGAATTAAAATTGTCTATGGCCACAGGTTATATATAATATATATATAACCCTACAGTGTTTCTACAATCACCACCACCACAGTATATCTATTACTTAATCTACGCTTGATTACATATATATTGCGTGTGTATTTGTGTATGTGTGTGTGGGTGGGTGTCGTGAGTCAATTTGGCAGACATATAATTTCATTGCTTCGGGGTTTTACACGGGTTATGGATCATGTCCTTTTATTTGAGAGGTGAATTTAATTATGTATCACATCACTGCAAGCATTTAGAATTCTAAAATTAGGTTAGCAGTTCATTTCTCCTCCCTACTATATTGCAGTTTCTTGAGAATCAATATCCAATTATTTACAAACTACAAACAATAAATTGTAAGAGATATTATGTCTGAAAGTTTGGGAAAACAAAAGTTTTTGATACTAGAAAAGACATCAAATGAACAGTGCTGTCCCTGGAGGCCATCCTTCTAGCCATATGTGGTGCGAGGTAAGAGAAGGGGACTTTAAAGGCCCAACAAGGTTAGGGGACGGTGAAAAACCAAAAATAAACTTGTTACTCGTCACTGGCATTGGTAATCAAGCAAAACAAAACTGTGAGAACATCATCACGTGGTATAATATCATCTGATGGGAAAATCTATCTATTTTTGAAAGCCTATCATGACATGAGTCAGATTTATATGGGGGAGTCTCTACCAGCCCAAACCATTTCTGCAAGAGCTTTACATTTGATCTTCGAAAGACTCTCAGACTGTCCTATGTGGTCTGTAAACCAGGGCTTTGCTCAGACCTTCAGATTACTGAGTCTGAATCAAAGCACCAGGCCCGGTATGTTTCTTTTCCTGTGTGAGATGGGGAGGGGGGGAGAGGTTAAGTTTGTGCAGGAATGGAGGGTGGGGCAGGGGGGGGGGGGGCTTTCTCACACAAGATGGAGGTTGAGGGGACAAAGCTGGCATTCATGAGATGAGGAATGGAAAACATTTTCTCCTGAAAACAGAGTAGCTGTAACCAGCAGAGGTAAAGCGGAGAGGCCATGGGTTAGGCTGCGGCCTTAGGAAGTGCAGCAGGCCTACCAAGGCTAAGGCAGGCATAATGTGAGGCCTAGTTTAGCTAGCGATGGGTCACAAACATTTGGTCACTTCTAAAAGACCAAATCCGCTATCGATATCATAGCATCTGCCAGGAACGGACCAGCAGACCCTGAATTACTAACATCTGTACTAAAACCTATGTAACATAATAGGGGTGTGTATACCCACTAGAATGGGTGGGGACCATTGGGGTCCTAGACTGTCTTTATGATAACAATTCTTCAGAAAGAATTTAAAATACCTAGAGTGGAGTACTTATTGGCATTGGCCTGCTATGAGAAATGCCCATTACCTTATCCACTGACAATAATTAATTGCCTTCTCTATGGTATGAGACAGCTCAATAGTAAAATAATGTAAACTGCAAATGTTCAGCTATTTTTTGGAAGTAGCCTAATTAAAAAATATATATGTTGCATTCATTTGGTGAATTGGTCAAGTCGTAAATGTAATCAACATAATAAAATAATTTATATCATGAAGCCAATTCTTATCAAGCATAAAAGCCCAACCCTATTCCTAGAAGAAGAATTAAGACATTTTCTGAACCATTTAAACAGGAGTAGTGGCCGCATCCAGGATAGTACAGAGAACTGAAGTGTGAAAGTTGTGCAATCTTAATGGATGCAAAGTGAAGTACTACAGAAAGGCAGACATATCTCAGAAACAGAGTAGTCACCGGGCCTGATCCGGAAAAGTGCTTTCAGGCATACAATTGGCAAACAGACATAGAGTAGCCTATCTTTGGCACTCTAACCGAATCTAAGCGTGGTCTCTGGAGTCACTATGCCATCTACAGGCAGAGAGGATGTTTCGACTTCAAGTGACTGTGTATTGTTTTAAAATACCATGTGGTGTCGCTGCAACAGACGCAAATGATTTGGTCATTGGGATTGTCACGAGTCATCATTTCAACGGTGACCGCGTTGTTATTGTTAATTTTTTTCAAGAGTTAATATTAAAACCACTTGGTTAATAATATGGTACATCCATAACTCATTTGGACTCGAATCATGACAAATCCACAAAGCGGAAACGAACCGCGTTTCGCTAATAATATTCTGTCGTTTCTGAACAAGTGGTTATGGCAACAACTTTTGGAACATATGCTATAGTTACTGTAGAGCCGTGATGTCTAGTCTTGTAAGTGACTCCGTGCATGCCGTAAATCCAGCATCACCGTCTAGAGTTTTTACGGGCACAATTCACTTGTCATTGGTTACTGGAGCACGTTATCTGTCTGAGCTCGTGCTGTCACAGCCCCACCCCCCCGCGCGACACACATATCATCAGCAGCGCGTGCGTGCATGCGTGGTAACTACGAAGAAGTCTCTGGAGAGCCGCACATAGGAACTAACCTGAATAACTTTAACATTGAAAAAAAAGTCATTTAACGTTCATTGTTTGAGTCGCGGCTAATCTTTTCTTAACATGCACTGTTTAAAACGTCTACGAACGAGTAATGCTGGAGTTTTACAACTGCTTAAATATGTGGTTAATTCATCGCGAGTTGGCGGTGACTGTAAAGTCCTATTCAGGAAGGAGCAGCGTGTCCAGATGTTCAGTGTAGGTGCAGCATCACACACACAGCAGGACTTCTGTAGTCAAACTGTGTTGGATCAAGCTGTCTTGGACATGGATCATGGAGATTTAAGGTACATTTAAATGTTACAAGTTCATTAATACCATTCGTTTTCGTCTAGCATGTTTAAAAATTGATATTAAATAAGATGACATAGTAACAATTGTGGGTAGGCTACAGTGTATATAGACAAACCCCTTTGCATTAGGTTGATATACACATGTAGACTTTATTGCAACATGATTAACCAGGCCTTCTTTGTTGTGATGATGGCAAGTGCCTAGGTATTTTTAAATACACTTGTGATCATTGAACTCACAGTAGAAGTGTGACATGGTGTTAAGATTCAGTTTTGTCCATGTTTGAAGGAACAGGCTGGTGTCTGGACTAGAAGACCTGCTCTTCTACACCATCACTGAGGGCAAAGAAATGATCCCTGTCTCCAAGTTCATCTCAGTAAGTTCATCCATCACACAACCCAACAGTGTATAGTTTGCACTCATAATGTAATTGTAGTGTAAACAAAAACAAAAAACAGTGCTGGACCAAAACACATTCTAATTCCTAAAAGGAACGTTGAACTGAGCTAAAACCAAACTGAAGGCTGTAATAGGAGATGTAATTGGAGATGAGTCAGGAATTTCTCGCACCGTGTCACCAGCTGAGAAGAGCCTCAGGTTAGCGGGAAGGAAATGCAACAGACTAATAGGATATAAGGATATGGGTACACTAGGAGTAGAACCTGTTAATGAGGGGGGGCGGTACCATATGAAATCCTTATTAACTCATAGAGGATTGTTGATCTTAATGAACAATAATGAACAATCCTCACAATGTTTATGATGTGCAGTCAGCAGTAGCTGTGAGGGTTTTCTGATGTGTTCTCCGACTGGCAAACAAGAAAAGAACCAAATCCTCTTATATTTGACCTCAGCCACAGTCTAAGGAACATTTGGTTAAACGTCTCATCACCAGACGATGGGCTGTGGTCTGGTTCTTCTGTGCCTTGAAGTCACACCTTCTGTTCCGGACTGAGGCAGTTCATATACATACTCAAATTAAAGGAACAGAGATCTAATAACAGACTGGGTAGAGTTACTATATGCCAAGATATTTGACAGACCAATGGCTAAAACGCGCCCTCCCTCCTTCTATGTCAGGTATGCGTACACGTGTATATACACGCCACACATACAGCTCTAAACATGTACCATCACTTCACAAGACGTGATACCATCTTTGACAAATGAGACCTTGTCAAAATATTACTTTGGAAAGTAGTGTAAAAGTCTATAGAGTTCATTTTTGAAGGCAATACGAAGATTTAAAGTGACTTTGTCTCTGAAAGGTCAGTTCATCCTCCCAAGTAGAGGTTATGAAGGTGTTTGGTAAAATTTTTTTGAAAACATGGTCTGAACACAACACAGCCGTACTGTAGAAGCTGTGTTTGAATATTAAACCATGTCAAATGCTGGTTTTCCTGTTAACTACTTTTCAGCAGCTCTAGTTTAGTTGAAGATGAAAGCGGTGAGAGGGAAGTATAAACTGTTCAGTAGCTTTGCACTTGACAGTCAAATTTGACAAATGGCGAGGAAAAAACACTGTACTCAAGTACATAGCTGAAAAAGAAAAAAAAATCTTAGCTAGCAGTGCTGGGGAGAATAACTGCATCAGTAACATACAAAACCAGTTTGTCAACCAGTCATACTCAATCATCAGCTGACAACAACAAGGGTGTACAGTGCCCCTGCCCAGTGCTCTTGCCTTGGACATGTTCTTACAACTGGGTTTGAAATAACCAGGAACAAGGAGTTCCCATGGGGAAGGTCTGTAGGGTCAGTGGCCCAGAAATAGACACAGGGTTCGAATAGCTTCTGGTCTGTCTTAACGGTGACTTGGTGCAGGACTATGCTCCTTTCTACGTGTGGTCATTTCAGGTCTGGTTGTGGAGCTTTGGAAGCCTTCTAGATGTGAATGGTGACAAACACAAATAGGATGGCTGTGGTCCGATGTCTGTCTTACTTTTTTTTTTTTTCCACTTTTTCCTTTTTATATTTATGCTCTATCAAACCGATATCATGTTGTTTATGGAAAATGAACATATTCAGTATCCTCACCCCGTTCATCTCTGTCTCTTGACCCTCACCCCCTGTAGGCCCTGAAGAGCACGGGTTTGTTGACATCCGACCCTCGGCTGCGTGACTGCATGCTCCAACTACGCAAGTCCACGCGTGACTCTGCCGGACCGGTCATGATGGACCAGGAGCTATTTAGGAAGTAGGAACTTTGATTTCTCGAAGGAGTTTACCCCCCCACCCCCCTCCCCCCCTCTCTCTGTATGCGTGTGGCTGTTGCGTCTGCAAAAGACAGGTGGACTCTTATTTAAGGGCAGGGAAGGTTAATACCTCTGCATACTTCATCACACGGTGTGTACAGTCTGTGGTGTCACTGATGAGGTTACTTCAAGTGAAAAAAATGTGACTGACAGTGTCAGTAGTTTTATAGCTAACAGCTGCCCTAAACCAATACGCATGTAGAGCACACAAACTCATACATGCACACAAACACACACACGTGCACGCGAACGCACATACAGCACACAAACACTCATACATGCACACAAACACTCATATATACACACAAACACTCATACATGCACACAAACACTCATACAATACATCCACACAAATACACATACAAACACACACATAAACACACATACAGCACTCAAACACATACATCCACACACATACACGCACACGAATGCACATACATGCACACAAACACTCATACATGCACACAAACACACACACGTGCACGCGAACGCACATACAGCACACAAACACTCATACATGCACACAAACACTCATACATGCACACAAACACTCATACATGCACACAAACACTCATACATACACACAAACACTCATCCATGCACACCAACACACTGGCACGTAAGCAGCATTAGACTTCTGGAGAATGACATCTGCGCAGGGCTGACATCTCGAGGGGAGCTAATAAAAGGGCAGCGTTCAGTGTGAACTCCAGACAGTGCCAGTTGTATTCGAGGCCTCAGCTTATCAGATAGCTCAGAGGGCTATCCACACTGCTAACCAAACACTGTCACTGCCTAAGTGGCAAAGCTAACGAAAGCCGTGGCGATTCCTACCCTGACCCGGCACAGTAGGGGGGGGGGGGGGGGGGGGGGGGTCCCAGATTCCCAAGTATATTGTGTGTTATTATCATGTATTATACTAGCTAACTTAAACATAACAGTCAGAATTGTGTGACGCAAAATGTATTGGAACTTATAGACTCAAGTAGAGGAGTGCTCTGTATGAATTAATCAGTGCCTCCATGCTTCTCAGTGCAAGTGCTGTATTAGCGAGGGCTATGGGTCGGAAAGTTCAGCTCAGCTATGGAATGACAGAATGTAAATGCCATTCTCTGAGATCACACCAGAGCTTACTAAACATAGCAATTGTTTACCTAATGGTAAAGACAGGTGTGATTACGAAAACCAAATCCCATTGGATGGCTATTTGTGTTCTTAATTGGGTAGCTGTTGGAGTGCAGTTTTACAGAATCTAATGTCATAACAGGTTAACGACAGCGATTCACACGATTCAAAGCGCCTTGGCGGTTTCTATTTTGATCCACTACATGTGTGTTTCAGGTGTGTTGGCAACAACCTCATGCTGCTGACCCAGGCCTTCAGGAGGAAGTTCATCATCCCAGACTTCGAGGAGTTTGTCTCTCACATTAACCAGCTGTACTATAGCGCCCAGCAGCAGGAAGGGGGGCAGGTGAATGTTACTACACATCCGGAGTGCCTCACACACACACACACACACACGTAAACACACACTAGCCTGCTTAGTGAGCATAATGAAGAGCCTCTATCCCCTCATGGACCACATTGCTTTGTGTTCTGCAGGTAGCAGATTACATTCCTCAACTGGCCAAGTTCAGTCCCGATCTGTGGGGAGTGTCTCTATGCACTGTGGATGGCCAAAGGTAAGGTCACAGCATTACCACAGCCTGCGTGTGGAAGGGTGTGTTTGTCCCCCTGAACTCTAAGATCAACCCTGTTCATCTGCCGTCCTCATGTCCTGTGCTTCTGTGCTGCAGACATTCGGTGGGTGACACCAAGGTTCCATTCTGTCTGCAGTCATGTGTGAAGCCACTGGAGTATGCGATCGCTGTGCACGAGGCTGGCTCTGAGCATGTCCATCGCTACGTGGGCAAAGAGCCCAGCGGACTCAAGTTTAACAAACTGTCACTGGATGAGGAAGGTGAGAGCGCCTTCCGTCAGACTGCTCTCATGAACGTATCGTGTGTATATTCTCTACAGCATGTGTCCCAAACTTGTCGGTTTCATTCCAAAAGAATGTAACTAGTGAATGATGTCTGTTATCTGCAAATGACTGTCTGTTATTATCTGAGATCTGTTATTACTGGAGATAGACACAAAATGCTGTATTTTGTTTGGGTATGACAGAATGAATCATGTATTTTGCTCATAGGGCAGCCTAGGTGGCATAAATGTGTAGCACACAAAAAGCCTACCGGTCTACATATAGCAGTTTGAGAAATTATTACATCATCAGTTAATTGATCAATAATTGCCTCACAGTTCTTCAAGGTTAGGACAGAGTAAAGAACAAGACAGGAGATTCTTAGAAAAACATCTTATCTCAGCCTTCCTTATAGATTATTACACACTGCTGGAAACGTTTACACAATTCTTTACATCTGCATCCCTACTATGCTTGGCAAGAAGTACATATTCTTCTGTACTATGCTTCAAACCTTTGACACTGAAGATATCGTATGATTTTTTGGGTGCTGTATCCTGGTTTATAGCTGTGACAGGAGTGCACAACAGTAACAAAATCCTTTGGTTCCTTTGGCAGATAAACCACACAACCCCATGGTGAATGCTGGAGCTATAGTCATAAGCTCTCTCCTGAAGGTGAGCACTGGTCACAGGGTCACCCATTGTGCAAAATCACCATGTGTAAAGATACTAAAGTATCTTACGAGTCATTAGCACACCTACAGCTGTAAATGCTGGTATTGTACAATAAGTCATTTCGAGGCACATTTCCATCTGAAGTACAAAGTCGGAAGCCATTGGCTGAGGAACTCTTGTAACCTCCCACTACAGCTGATCACCAGACGTTGGACAATTGACCCAATATCGTGATGTATTCTGACCTGAAACAGAACTACTGTATCTTATCACTAGCTCATTGCCCTACAGACCTTATCAGACATAATTGGCCTTATTCCAACACCAACAGATAGTGAGAGGGAGGGGAAGAGATGGGGGGATGGACCTGCATGGTCATGTGGGTTGTTTATCTAGAGAGTTTTCCTTCCACTGGTGGCCTGTCCTCTGCAGCTGACTCCAGACAGATACTGCCTGTTCCCTGTCACGCTCAGTGTGGGAGGAGTGGTGTGAGGGGTGTGTTTAGTCTGGCCAATAAGAGGATCTAGTAGAGAAGGTGTGTGTATTTTTGCGGGTGTGAGTGCGAGCTTGTTTAGTACTCTTATGTAAATAAGCTGAGTGGAGTGTATCCAGTTTTCTTTTACTGCCATAAACTATACTTGACACTTGAAAATGCCCCAACAAAGCCATCAACAAAACACAGAGGCTCAACGACTAAAGTAATAATTAAATTAGTCTTTGACCTTTTAAAGAAGAAACACCTGTCAGAACAGTACAGGAAGTACCTGCCCTTTTTGGTGTCTTAACGACCAGCGATGATCTTTCTCTGGACCCCTGAAATTCAATCTGTGCAATAATCTTCCCAGATATGGAACCCCATGTTGCTGTCTCAACATTACAGCACGTGGCCAATCTGGACGCTACATGACCGGTTAAACCTGGATGCCTCCACCACCATGTCTATCCCAACTGACTGACAACTGACTGAATCTACACAGAATGTTGTGTGTAAAAAGATGACATGAATATCATGACTTAAATCTTGTTTCCATCTTTTGCAGCCTGGTGCAAATAAGGCTGAGAAGTTTGACTATGTGAGTACTGGACCTCTGATAAATAAATACATGAATGAATAAAAGTGACTGAAATCGAAATACTGAATAAGTATTATTAACTACATGTTTTACACAAATCACTATCTTTTGTAGGTAATGGAGTTCTTAAAAAGAATGGCTGGTTTTGAGTATGTGGGCTTCAGCAATGCCACGTGAGTGAAGTTATGGACAACATAATTGCTAAGTAAATACTTGCTGTATGCTGTACTGAATGTCCTCTTATGTGTATTTCTCCCGGACAGATTTCAGTCAGAAAAGGAGACTGGTGACCGAAATTTTGCTATCGGTTATTACCTTAAGGAGAAAAAGGTGAGGGAGAAATGTATTTTTTGTTCAATCAAATAAACAAAAAACTGTTGTTGTTAAACGATCACTTGATAACTCTATTGTGAACTAAGATACTTTCCCCTCCTTTTCCCTCCAGTGCTTTCCCAACAATGGAGAAATGATTGCAGCCCTTGACTTCTACTTCCAGGTAAAGCTTAGTTTTGGACTTTTTACATTTGCACCTAGGAATGAAAGTGTCTGGATGCGTTTCAAGTCTTAGTTGGGTTTGTCAGATGGAGTCTCTCTCCTCCCTTCCTAGCTCTGTTCAATAGAGGTGACCTGTGAGTCATCCAGTGTCATGGCAGCCACCCTGGCGAACGGTGGAATCTGTCCAATCACAGGGGACCGTGTTCTGAGCGCCGAAGCTGTGCGCAACACCCTCAGTCTCATGCACTCCTGTGGAATGTACGACTTCTCTGGACAGTTCGCCTTCCATGTAAGTCACAAATAGACTAAGTGTCACTCAAGCATACAGAGTAATATTGCAGGCTTCACTTACAACAATAAGTATCAAACTAAACCTTATGTTTCTATTTTCATATTCCTAGGTGGGTTTGCCGGCCAAATCTGGCGTGTCAGGAGCTGTGCTGCTGGTGGTGCCCAACGTTATGGGGATGATCTGCTGGTCGCCACCTTTAGATAAAGTTGGAAATAGCGTTCGAGGCATTCATTTCTGCCAAGTATGTAGTCAATGTATTATTTCTACTGTAATTCTACATACATGACACTTTCAGAAATATGAGATAATAATTGTATTGAATTCCCCTGTGTGTGTAGGAATTGGTGTCCCTCTTCAACTTCCACAACTATGACAACCTGAGACACTTTGCTAAGAAGCTGGATCCTCGGCGACAGTCAGACGATGATCGGGTAAAGGAGAGAGAAGAGGCTTGAACCTGAGCTGCTGCCTGATTGGACACAAGAATGCCACTGATCTTGAAAACCTTGTTATGTTAATGTTTGTCCTGTGCTCTCTCAGAACAAGTCTGTGGTGAATCTGATGTTTGCTGCCTACAGTGGAGATGTCTCTGCCCTGAGGAGGTAACTGTTAATGACGTCAGGAAACTCAGATGGCCATCTTTCATTTGAATTAACCCTTGATGTGAACTTGCTTCTTTCTCTGTGTGTTTGCCTAGATTTGCCCTTTCTGCAGTGAACATGGAGGAGAGGGACTATGACTCTCGCACAGCTCTGCATGTGGCTGCAGCCGAAGGTGACTTTCAAAATAAATGATAGTGATTTATACACAAATAAACCACATACAGAAAATAAGGAATGAAAAAAAAAAAACTATTTCTCACATATTCGTTCCATTGTATTAATACATTTTGTTTCACTGTTTGCTTAGGTCATGTTGAAGCAGTGATTTTTTTGACAGAGACTTGTAAGGTGAACCCCCATGTGAAGGACAGGTAGGTCTCAGCTAATCTACTCATCACTCCACAAACAGACTTCTCACTCAGCAAAAACAATCCTAATATCCTCATCTCATTTTCTGAAAGGTGGGGAAACAGCCCCTTAGATGATGCCATTCAGTTTGGCCGGGATAATGTGGTGGCTGTTCTGCAGGAGTACCAGCGCATGTACCCACACAGCTTGCCCCAGGCAGACTCTGAGGACCAGGCCAAACCACTGCGGTTGGACCCACTGGAGGTTGTGGTTTGAGAAAGATAAGACATGCGTGTACAGATTGATTATATTGAATACATGAGGTCTTATGCACAGGCAGCCCCAAAGGAGGGATTCATTGATTGTGTGTAATCAGGTAACACATATAAGGTCCTGTACTGTATGACTGACTGCTAAAAACCTCATAATCCCTGAGAGACTACACAGAAAAAGGGAATCTATTCCTTTTACTGCACATAAGAGAAATGGTGGAAGAATGTCAAAATACCAACTGTGCAGTCTGACAGGGGGTCAGCTGCTGGTCAGGAAGAACATGGTTTAGGCTGTGATAACTTCACCCAACCCTGGGTGGTCAGTTTTATTTATTAGTACATAAAGCTCAAAGCTTGTAAGATGAAATGCCACTGTGATGCATATTTTCTGTATATATGGGTTTGTGTCATAGTTTTATTAACTTAAAAAAAGTTAAGCCAATGCTTTAATCAAAGATATTTACCAGTGCACCCAAAAACAACATGCAGTCTGTAAATACTACTGCACAGTAGTTAGAAAAGATAGAGAAATCAGGTATCACCACTATATTTTCATATGTATCTACCTCAACTGGAAGTACTTAACTCACTTTTGAATTTCTTGAGCTCAAACAATAGACTTGCCAAGTATTTTTCAGGAAACTTTGCAAAGGCTTGAGAAATGGCACAACTTTGTCTAGTCTTTGGTGTGAATATATTTGCACATTAATTGGTTTTGATTGTTTATTACTGGGATACTTTACACCCGGTAAACGTTAACTCACAAGTACACACGGAGAGTCAAGATGAGTGATACAAATCTTTATTTAACACGTGTGATACCTGAGGAGTATATTCAGACCATTTATATTGAATTTTGAAGCAGGTTTGTCAGTTAAATGTGCCTAGTTTATTCACTGTTTGATCAATTTATATAGGATATATAAATACCAAGGATATTGATACGTTTTCTTAATGTTGTCTTCAAAGCAATTTTTTTTATCAACTTTGGCTTTTTTTGCTGCTGGTCAACCGATTCCTCAGGTTCAACTGTGAGTGAGCTTGAATTCCTTAATGTGAAATGTGTTCTATTCTGTTGTAAATAAACAAGTTAAACATCATATCATTTTGTTTATGTGTGTTTGAAGACATTTGATAGGAAAGCTAGATTTTAAATTAATAACTTGTGTTTTGACTGTGAAACAAATGCTTAAGGTCAAATCTTAAAGCAAAAGAATGGCAATACTCCCTTCACCGATGCTGATTTCTCAACATAAAGTATTAATACAGATTGACCGCAATAATTTGTTTCACTATAAAGATGACAAGGTCCAAAATCTTGCGGTTGAAATACAAAACAGCTGCTGTGATACATGAAGCTGTGATATAAGGTATGAGAGCTGCTATCATGGACCTCCTAACTTCCCTGTAAACGAGCAGCCAAACAAATATGGAAAATGTCTGTTCTGTCCATTGATGGAAAAACATTGCTTTTCAGGATTTACATGACAGACATTGTCAAGAGGTTGAAAGGTTACCCAACTCATTGGTTCTCAATGAGTTCTTCATGCATCATTTCAAGCCCTGAGGCTCCTCAAGGCCAGAGTGGGTGACCAGCTCTCCATCCCAAAGAGCAAAGGCTGGGCAGAGAGGACCCCTGAACTTGGTCTTCATGGTGTGAACAACCCGGGGTTTCTGGATGTCCACAAGCCCCAGCAAACCAGCCTCGTAGTCCAACAGGATGCCCACACGTTCAGGCTTACCTACCAGAGGGACGGGTACCATCTTATTGGTGGTCATGGCAAACCACTTACGCTGGACATAACCAAAGACCCAGGAGGAACTGTTGGTGCCCACACAGTTGTTTCGAGACATTGATTCCTCCGCCGCGCCCAGTCGAAACTCCTGGGACTTCTTAACAGTCACCTCCCAGTAATGGCGTCCACTTGTGATCTGTTCATCCCCGAACACCACCGCCCACTCCCGGAAACGCTCCTGGTTCTGCTGGACATGACTGGCATGCAGGCCCAGGATGCGGTAGATCACGCCTGTGTCTTTCTTAAACAGGTCCAGACTGCTATGTGCAGTCCTTTCATCCAGCTTGAAATGAAGGGCTATGAGGAAGAAGAAAAAGGTTATGATATACCACTGATACCATTTATGCACGATGCTACAAATACCATAGGAGCAGTACAAACGTAGCCTTAAGAAAGAAATACAAGAACGAACTAAACTACCGTTCTATAGATGTGATTAAGAAAACTTAACTCACTTAGGTCCAATTCGAAAGGCTGAGTAGCACTACCACAAGTGTCATTTGAGCAAGCGATTATTCGTAGTCCCAAACATGGCTTTTAGCAGTCCCTTCAGGGCATACACTGACTTTATTACAATAGCAAAGTTTCCATAAAGTTCAAGGCAATAGCATTACACATGCAAGGTTATTAATATGTGTGTAAGTTAGGTAGGCGAGGTAACAAGTGTTTTTTGTTGTTGTTTTTTTTGTTGGGGATGGGGGTGGGGGGTGGGGGGGTACTGACTGACCTCTAGTTGCTAAAGTATGACCTGAAAATATGTCAAAGAGCGATACAAATAAACTGCCGACCTACTTTGCTATACTGGCCATATGTTTAGGGTGATATAGATTTGGACTCACTGTTCCTGGTCGCGGTGGTGATATACCATCTTCTTGCTGGTAGAAGTGACCCATGAAGTGACCCCTGCTTCCTCTGAGTCACAGTCTTGACAGTCCTTACTGTCAGCCCACGACACCATGCAAGGCTCAGAGGGATCGCCATCTTTACTCACATGTTTGTTTTCTTCTCCACCAGTCTTGAAGAATCAGTGATCCCGACATAATGGCGCCATCTACAGGTATGGAGACATCCCTTTTTCTTTTTTTCTTCCTCTTTTTACAGATATTTCTTAGATCAGGACCTTGGAGAGTCCCATGGTTTCCTAGCGTTTTATTATGGATCGTTGTCCTGCAATATCACGCTGTCTAGAGACAGACAGATTCTAGTTTTCATCCAAGTTAGTTAAATATAACTGTAGTTGTTCACTATGGACAATGTATACCACCACAAAGTCACAAAATAAAGACCCATGTGTATGAGATCCTTCAATACTATTCCAAAAAGGTTACTGCAGGCTTGTATTAAATTGATGCATTTTTATATCTGGTATTATTATAAATACAGGGCACCTTGATCAATTTTTTTTTGCTCCCAACTCATGTATCTGATTGATTGATTGATAACAAACTGTATTTTTTATGACAATATTTTATTGGGTTTTGCACCTCCTTTGCTACTTCATGAATGTATTACAGCAATACGCCCACATTTGATCTCAGTTTCTCTTCAGGTCAAGTTAGTGCCAACCACATGGATCATGGCATCTGGGCCTGTTACTCTGAGCACGTGTAGAGGCACCGAGCTGTTCCCTCATCAGGTTAGGTTTCAGTTGTGGAATGAAGGGACAGTTTCACTGATGTGCTGAAGGGGGTTGTAATGTAGCCTACTATCTCTCTCTCGCTCTCTTTCTCTCTTTCTCTCTCCCTCCCTCTCCCTCTCTTTCTCTCCCTCTCTCTCTCCCTCTCTCTCTCCCTCTCTCTCTCTCCCTCTCTTTCTCCCTCTCTCTCTCCCTCTCTCTCTCCCTCTGTCTCTCCCTCTCTCTCTCTCTCCCTCTCCCTCTCTTTCACCCTCTCTCTCTCTCCCTCTCTCTCTCTCCATCACTCTCTCTCCCTCTCTCTCTCTTCCTCTCTCGGTCTCTCCCGCTCTCTCTCCCTCTCTCTCGCTCTCTCTCTCTCTCCCTCTCTCTCGCTCTCTCTCTCCCTCTCGCTCTCCCTCTCTCTCGCTCTCCCTCTCTCTCGCTCTCTCTCTCTCCCTCTCTCTCCCTCTCTCTCGCTCTCCCTCTCTCTCGCTCTCTCTCTCCCTCTCTCTCACTCTCCTTTACACAGACACACACAGACACACACACACAGACAATTTCTCACTTTAATGATGGTTGAATCCATAGGGAGTGTGGGCGGATAACGAGGGAAGTTCATTCATCGGAATGCCAGACGGTCCGTGTGGATGTGTGATAATCTTCCATGAAGTCTCTCTTTTCAACAGCCTGCAGCAACACGGTCCAACCCAGCGACCTAGTGCCCAGTCTGCCAGAACAATCTTCTCGTTCAGACATATCCGCAGACTGAAGATGTGAAGTGATATAGGCTCTGCAGACTGAAGATGTGAAGTGGTATAAGGCTCTGAATTTCGGCACACGAAGGGAAAAACGGATTAACTCATGATCAAATGACATTTATGAAGACGGACAACATTGTCTTGTAGCAATATTTATCAATAATGGGATCTTAAAGAACAGCAAGAACATCTTGGAAACTCGTGTTAGTGACATTTCTTATTTTGACAGGCTCTTTTAGAACGATTTTTATGTTTGCCTGCTTTGCTTTTGATGTCAGTCCTAATATCTTGTTCGCATCCCGGCTGGTAACCACGCGACACAAGCACGCGGAGTCTCCTTATGCTCGTGCGGTCTGTCGTTGTGCTCGTGCGGTCTGTCACTTGTTAATGAATTGCCTTTCAGATGCCACAGGTGCAGTCGAAATCTTTGAAATCTTTGAATTCGGCCACAGTAATTAATATGTACGCGCCCATTGTTGTGTGTATTTTTCCCATCTACGCGAAATGGAGATAAAAATGTATTTCAAGTTGTGAAAGGGAGACGTTGGGCTGCTTAACTGAACTGAAAGAATTTGTGGGTTTCGAAAAAATAAAATAATAATCACTCTGAGCTCGAGAGTGCTGCTTAAAATGGACCTTAAAGTAGAAACCGACGAGATCGAGTGCAATCAGCCTCCAGCTATTGAGGTTTTTGCTCACAACTCAACCTTGCACGGAATCTCTCACATCTTCACTTATGAACGAGTGTGCATCAAGCGCTGCTTATGGGTCGTGTTTTTTCTCGGCTCTTTGACTTTCTTACTGTACGTGTGTGTCGATCGGATCCACTTTTACCTGGAGTATCCACACGTCACCAAACTGGACGAGGTCGCGACCCCGCTGATGGTGTTTCCCGCGGTGACCTTCTGTAACCTGAACTCCTTCCGCTTCAGCAGAGTCACGCGCAATGACCTGTACCATGCTGGGGAGCTGCTGGCCCTGCTCAATCACAGGTGTGGTCAGTCACATTTACTGGAGCTCACTGTACATTATAGCTCAGAAATATGAACACGATGTGTTTTTCCAAGGGCTCCAGATGATGATTTTACCAGACAACTAAACTATAATCATCCCTCATCTCAGAGAGGCATAAAAAAAACTGCAACTCACAGTATGTGTCTCAATTATTGCCTTGATCTGACTATCAGTGGATCATTTGGGCTGAGTACAACAGGGAGTCATATGGCACAGTTAGTTAGGGTGTCGGGTTGGTAATCAGAAGGTCCCTGGTTTGAGTCCCAGCTGGGTCAACATGATGTTGTGTCCTTGGGCAAGGCACTTCACCCTACTTGCCTCAGGGGGAATGTCCCTGTACTTGCTGTAAGTCCCTCTGGATACGAGGGTCTGCTAAATGACTAAATGTACAATGACATACATTTTGAGATCGGTAGGTTTGTTTTATGTACTGTCTAATCACAAGATAGGTATTAAGGAGTCTTTTATGGCCGTACAAATACATTTTTGTCACTTAACAAATGACTGTTTTACTTCTCACGTAATTTTAATTGGATCGTATTGTGTCTTAGTTAAATATGTTGCTGTGTGCTCCAGCTGTCTGAGCAGGGGCTTCCAGCAGCATCAGTAAACCCCTGATCAGATCCCCAGCACATCTCCTCTGACTGTAGCTTGGGATAACCACATGGGATAACCTCATGGGATAACTACATGAGATAAACACTTGGGATAACCACATGGGATAACTACATGGGATAACCACATGAGATAACCACATGAGATAACCACATGGGATAACCACATGGGATAATCACATGGTATAACCACATGGGATAACCACATGGGATAACCACATGAGATAACCACATGGGATAATCCCATGGGATAACCACATGGGATAACCACATGGGATAATCACATGGGATAACCACATGGGATAACCACATGGGATAACCTCATGGGATAACCACATGGGATAACCACATGGAATAATCACATGGGATAACTACATGGGATAATCACATGGGATAACTGCTGTGGAGGATGGAGTCATGGACAGGCGTTTGTGTCTTCAATATAAACTGAAATGTGTATCTTTAGACAACAATGCATGTAAAGAGTCTTTGACATTTATGAAAATGTTCATTCACGGCTCTTGACTGGTTGGAATTCTATGACATCTTGGTGTGCAATGACAATGTGTCAGTGAAGCTTAAAGTAGAGATGGGCTTTTTAAGAAGGGGGGAAAGAGTGTCCATCTCACCATCCTGCGACGAACACTGGGAAACTAGCCTGGGAAACTGTGTCAGCACCGTGGCCTGGGAAACTGTGTCAGCACCGTGGCCTGGGAAACTGTGTCAGCACAGTGGCCTGGGAAACTGTGTCAGCACAGTTCAGCTCCATGCTGTCTGGGTCTTCTCTCAAATGTCCGACTGTGTTATGATGAAACAATCATGGCAGCCCTTGCTGTTGTAGGGACCAAAATATAATCTGACAAAACTGTAAAAGAGATGTTGTTGTTGTTAGGTGACGGGTGAAAAATGCACGCCTTGTCAGGCTGATTGATCTGTTAGACATGACATGCTACAGTTGATGATATGGAACTACTGATCTACATCTAATTTGGCCCAATACTGTCAGTTCATCAGTCTTTTTAGTTTTGATTCATGGAATGGTAATGAAGTCTATCAGTGTCCCAGTTTCAACAATCTCAAATGGTCTCTGAAATTAGCTCATCTATCAGTGGTTTTATGGTTTAAGAAGGATTTTCACCATCTGGTCTTTTACCCCAAAATAAAGTTTTGATTGAAGATTAATTAAGACACCTCATTATCCACTGCTCTTGGAGGAATGACAGCTGTGAGCATATTAACAGGGCTGTTTTAAATACTGTTATGATCAATCTAAGGACACACCCATTGCTGATCTAATCTAGGTGTTTTCTTACTTTGAAACCAGAACAAACTGGAATATTTGAAGAGGTGAGGTGATAAGTAGGTATTTATTGCCTGACAGAAAGAATTGCAGTCCATCAAATTGTTCTACTATGTGATTACTGAGTATGCATGCTGCAAATATCAAGTCTTCTCTATTGCAAATGTAAAAATCACTGGATTTGTTTGAAAGCTTAAAGCTGGCACTTATTCACTTATCCAGTCTCCCAAGGTAGAGGTGATGCAGTTATTCTCTCAATTGTTAAGAAATTGTTCATCCAGAAATGAAAGTGCTTGTGGCATGAAATCCAATTCACCGTTTTTCTCTCCCACCTCTGGCAAATGACAAACGTCTTGTGGCATGATAACAAAAGTCCATACAACAAGAGGTGTCAGCTTACGCTGATGCTTTCTGGCTTGAATGCTTTGGGGATTTGATCTCATAAGTGCCTTCTTGGCAGATTTATCCACAGCAACAACATCTGGGAGCAATGGACCTCAACCCAATTAAGTTCTCTTTTAATCAACCAAAGGCTCTGCCTGAAAATCATGGCACTTTTTCAGATAGAGTATCTAAATTGGATCAGATGGACCATCAGAAGAATTGGGTCATCTCTCCCACTTCATTGGCATGATTACGTTAAGAACCAAATATTGGATGCGGAGAGGTTGATGACTGATTTCATATCTCTGGTAGCTTTGGTGGATTTTAGTTTTATTAGTTGGACTTAAAATCAAACTAAGACAGTTGGTTTAAATAGGTTAAAACTGTTGGTTTGACCAGTTTTTCTATCACTGTAGTGGTAATGTTGGTTATTCATATATTTTCCCCAAATCTATGATCCAAATATGATATGTAAACATTACATGTTGGTCCAGCTCATACTATGTAATAATACATACAGAATTTGTCTTCCTCTTGAAAAAGCTTCTGTCAAAATGTTACAGTTCAGATTATATAAAAGCTTGGCTTTACTGTGTGATGAAGAGGGTTCTGAATGTGCTGGTTGCATCTATTCTAGTATTTCAAGGAAGGATGAAACTGTATGCTTAGATTAAGTGGACTGTGGGAAATCTCCTACTGATTGTGCTGTGTGGGAAGGCTTTTCTACCAACCCAGTGACTCATGTGCAATTATTCTCTGTATGGATAGAATGAGGACATGGACACAAGCACAGGAGCACAAATATCATACACACAATATTTCTCCTTTCAAACCTCTCAGACATTATTTCTGTTCTCCACTCTTTGCTTCTCCATGATAATGTGTGTTGATAAACATTTGCGCTGTCTTATATTTTAATGTCTAACATTTTATTTTTATATTACGCTACCTGAATTATTTATTGCTGTCTTTAAGCTTAAGCTTAATATTTGTATCATATTATAATATTTGTCTCTCCCTCTCTTTCCTGAAGGTATGAGATCAGGGACATGCACCTTGTGGAAGAGAGTGTTCTGGAGGCCCTGAAAGCCAAAGCAGACTTCCACAACTACAAGCCAAGGCCCTTCAACATGCGCGAGTTCTACGACCGAACAGGACATGACATCAAGGACATGATGTTAACCTGCCACTTCCGGGGGTCTGAGTGCAGACCTGACGACTTCAAAGTAGTAAGAAGCCATATAAACCATTAAGTTACCTTTCCATACACAAACAACTCAACTGTTTTTTAAGAAGTCATGTATAATTATTCATGGGACATGGTAACATGCTGTAAGTAACACAAAACTGTTGTATTTTATTTTGGATATTGATGGTTTGGAATTCAACTACATTCAACCACAGAGAGCTACTTAGCTTCTGACAGCCCATCACTCACACCAAACACACCTGTTTGCCTGTTTTGTCAAATCCTTGACAAGCCTGACAAAGTTTGTTTATGTGGATCCCTACGCCAACAGGAACCTGACAATGATGTAAGAGGTCACTGTCTTTTGAGAGACTAGAAGACACAGTAACATCCAGGCAATTGCAATGCATGTTTAGAATGTGAAACTCTGCATCAGCTTCATCAATAGAGCACCCTCTATTGTGCTCACAGCACGTCTGATTCAAAGAGTAGTGATTATTCTTCAACGACTGTGGTCTTTCAGTTTTGGTCTGCTATTCCTGCAAAGATTATGCAGGGGTCTCTTCCAAAGTATGGCTGCTGTTTCAGAGAACTGGCAGTAAATGTGTTGATCTGTGTCTTCAAACACTTTTTTAATAGGTTATCGTTTACCATTTGATCCCATTCAAATGACAGTGGGACTGACAACATGCAGCCTGATCCATAGAGATTAGCTCTTCAGAGATTGTTGTGAATGGGAGAGACGGAATAGATCAAAGATTTACGTTGGAAGAATACTGGGGTATGTTATATGCTGTGCACTTAGTAAAATGCTAGTACTTTATTTTGCTGTATTGTAGCTCAGTCACAGAACAGTGCTACTGTCTCTCCCTGCCTCCGTGTCTTGTCTTAGCTCGTGGTTCCAGAGGTAGCTGCACCAGCATTGTTTGAAACTTTGTACAAAAAAAGTAATCTCCCACCGAATTGCACACTCAGCAATCCATCCTGCATGTCGTGCATGTTGAAGTCATTGTTATTCTCCTTGCACCGTTGTAGAGGATGGTCTTTTTCGTAGGGCAGGGGGATTTTCACTTATTTCTCTTCCCTCTGATGTGGCTCCGAGAGCTCCTCTCCTCCAGTTGTGACTGCACTCCACTGAGGGGGATCAATTTCCCTCCTCTTTGAAAAGTGATGTGGCCCGGGTGATTGTATCTGTCCTGAGTGGAGTGGAAGAGGTGTGTCCCCAGGTGATTTAGAGAGGGTTGGATTCTTTCCCTCTGTCTTCACCTGTTAGCCACAAGAACGTGAAAGTAGTGGGAAACACATTTTCTTTGAAGATTTACTTTGATCAATTTCAGTGTGACGGACACTTTGTTCGTCTTTTCATCGTGACTTGTTGATGGTATGATGTTCGAGTACGTTCAGCGTCTAACTCAATCTTCTCAAAAAGCACCACATCAATCTGAAGGTGCTTGACTCTATCTTTTTGCATTTGAAAGTAGCGCAACGTGTCATAGCAATATTATGGAATATTTTCTTAACCAGTTTCTCATTGTATGATGATGTATTTGAGGATAGATTGAGTGACATCCTAATGTGATAGACAAGAGCTTACATAAGAGCATTTAATGTGTCAGTCACTTCAAGGAGTACATGGTACATCTCATGAAGTGTTACGCAAGATGAAAAATAGTCCTCTATGAAAAACACTACCAGGAAGTGATATTTGGGAGCCTGATTACATCTGAATAAAAGCTGATTGACATTTGCTTTAGGAAATAGCACTATGATTAAACCAAAGATTAAAATATCATCCATCATCTTCATTATGTGATGCATTAATTAATGTATTAATTAATTTATCAAAAGAGTATCTACAGAGATGACTTATAACTAGTTTGTTGATATCTGCAAACACATGGCAGAGAGACTCCATACTAAGAAATATTATCATGTTGGCGGAAAATCTTTGAAGATGTTACCGCTTTCAATCGAGATCCTTTGAGTCCACTGTGAAGCAGGATTCTGTTTTGGATGATTAGCTTTATTGAAGGTGTGACTACGACTTCAGAGTTTAAGAGGGATCATTTGAGGATAATAGCAGGGGGGAGGCTGCAGGGAGAACCATCCAAGAACACATGCATGCCATGCTCATCTTAACAACAATCAAAGTGTTTAGAGATAAGATGGTTCAGCGCATTTCAACTGAATACTGTAGATGATAATAAGGCAGCATTTATGGAGTCATAGACTGTATCCATGACTCCTCTCTGCCGCTCAATGACGGCTAGATAGAATCATGAAAGCTAATTGGTCTCTTTAACACTGCCTGAGGAGAGAGGGAGCGATGGAGCTTCTGGGAAAAAAAGACTCACAAATGAACTGCAGTAGACAGTGTAAAGTCAGAGAGATAGAGAGAGAGAAGGCAAGTATTTCCAGGGAGTTCTTCCTATGCTCTGATGCCTGGCCTCTCTTGTTTGCCATACGAGAGCTTTGACAAGTCTACCAAGGGAGCCTGTTGCTATTCTATGAGGTTGCTGTGTGATTCTGGGCTCCCTACAGTACACAGACTGTCTGTGACAGCTAGACTATTACCTTCTCTCTCTGATCCTGCTGTCTGTTATGTCAACGACAGGAAGCATCCAACTCCTCTGTGGGAGACAACAGTATCAGCCAACTCCCCATTAAACAACTCTCTGCACTTCCCCTACTAGAAAGATGATCATATGTTAAATCAACAGTTTATGTTTCTCTTTATCTGGGATGGCATTAAAGTAAGTCTTTGAAGTAAGCATAAAGTAAGACCAGATTGAGAA
Organism: Protosalanx chinensis; assembly: GCA_030340685.1. Classification (NCBI taxonomy): domain Eukaryota; kingdom Metazoa; phylum Chordata; class Actinopteri; order Osmeriformes; family Salangidae; genus Protosalanx; species Protosalanx chinensis. The sequence goes on along the minus strand of CM059320.1, from coordinate 1,693,307 downwards.
AAAGCTTTCAGGTGACAGAAAGCCTCAAGGCTGACTAGAACCCCCTTCAGATGATCCCTGGGGTGGCTCGCTGGAGTAGCAAGGGCCATCAACCTCAGGTTGACGTTAAAGAACATGTCAGAAAACAGGGAGAGGAGCACATCTTTGTGTCCAATGGCAAGTCGGATAGCGAGGCTGAGTCCTGAGGCTCCTCATGGGAGAATGACCTGGGGCTCCGATGGAAGCAGATCCCCCTCTCTCCCCTCTGCACAGGAATGCAGGGATGAAAACTGGAGTCACTGTGCCACACTAGAGACAGCTGGCTGGAAGTCTTTGTTTGGGGTCAGTGTTCAGACCCTCTGGCACATCAAAGATCTCTGGGCCTTACGGACGTGGCACCTCCCTGTCACACCTCCACATCCACAATACCTTGAGTGCTCTGTGTTTCCCCCCTCCTCTCTATCCATCTCTTTCCCTTCTTCTCTGAGCGGGGTTCCTCATCCCTCATTCATTTCGATCCCTTGTGGAGTGCATTCTTCACGTCACCCCCGCAGGCATGACAATCCTCATTATGTTTTCATGCCGTGCTCTCTTCATCTTCCATGGCTACGCCCTTCCTCTCCTTCGCCCTGTTCCCCTGACATGCCTCTCCTTCCTCTGTTCCCAGGCAAAAGGTTCTCCCTTAAAAAAGCTGCCTTGGCGAAGGGAGGTGAGGTGGATATTTTAAGAGCAAGTAAAATCACTTAAGGGGCTTTGAAGTTTATCGTAATACTCCTCTGTGATGTGCAATGAATGCTTACAGGGGCAAATTAATTCATGTGGCCACGCTGAATGTACTGTATTTAGTGCTGACCATCTTGGAAAGCTAATTGATGGTCAGGATAACTCCATTACCAGATCAGCAGGTGAATACTCATGTTGACCACAGAAGGGAAGTCATCTTGTACAGAAAGCCACCTGTCAGCAGGACTCCTGCCAAACGCAACAGCAGAGAGGAAGTGATGCGAGCGAGTGTTTGTACAATATCGCTGACACACCCGAACACATACAAACTTTCTCGGTCCAATTCAAGATCTCGAATCCCTTTGTTCTTTAGTCATTATGTATTCCTTTTGAGAGAATAATCTATCGAATCTGGAAACTGAACCATAACAACGTTTAAAACATTTTAAAACATTTCCCCATATAGACCATATCAAAACTGCATTAAATAGGTACAAATATTGGAAGTTAATTGCTCGGCTTTTTAAATTCCAAGTCAGCCTTTCATGTGCTTGCCTGCTCCAGTAACCCCACACATTCTCTGCAGAGCCCACATGAGAGACCTGTCTCCTATTGTTTGTAGATGGAGCTCCACAGTGCATCACTGTGACTCCAGCTGGCTCCTAAACGGATCAGTGGCATTGCTCAAACGTGCTTCATTTGCCCAAACCTGAGAGGGAAAATGCTTTTTCATGAAAACATTTGGACAGGGAAATTATTCAAAAAAAGAAATGGTGCCACTGAAAAAAGCCTTCGCCGACTGCTGTGCTCTGCACATGCTTTATTTATCCTGAGGATTAGTGCAGGTGACTGGAAGCCTTGGGTTTTGTGTGGGTTTGAGGCATGCTGGCATCGGCTGACTCTGACTCAGTTTGAAGTGTATTGTGAGGGAGAGGAGGAGACAGGGGACTCGGATGACGGCATAAGGTTTAGACCACTGGGCTACTACATCCTTCCTTGACCTCAAATGTACATTTGAAGAGGAGGAGAAGGGCTGATATGGTATACAGTATGTCTGCATGCTGAAGGGTATGCAGACCAAGAGTGAGCGCTGTTTGCAGGAGATTTGTGACCAACGCACACACACACACACACATAATAATGACTCATACACAGTGTATAGAAGTACAAACAGAAACAGATATTTGTTGATGATACTGTACATCCACTATGGGTTACAATCTAACACTATGCAGGCTTTCCTTGGCTTTGTTCAGCCACTGAAAGATTCCCTGGGGGAGGATGAGACGAATGCAAAACAGACACTGAACTCACACAGACACACACACACACACATTGGTCACTGACATGCACAGTGCACAAACACCCACACAACATCTGCTGTCAACAACAATGTACATATAAAACAGAACGATGGTAGACAAGGCAAAATACCTTCTGATTTGTACTGTAATTATGTTGGACATAATCCTGCTCCTCTCAGAGCCAGAGGCAGAGAGGCAGGAGCAGAGGGCTAATGAGGCAGGTGCTGCCTCCACACTGGAACCAGCCAGAATCACTGTAATAGGCCTCTTTCAGAGGGAGGGGGTGACATCCACTGGAACCCGAACATCATGCTCTAAAGAGTGTGTGTGTTAGGCTATGTGTGCATGTGTTTGTATGTGCGTGTGAATGTGTGTGCGTGTGAGCGTGCGAGTGAGTGTGTCTAAGATGGGTGGCGTATGTTTGCGGACATGGGTGTGGATGTGACACGAGAGCTGCAGTCATACTATCAATTCAGTTGGGTCTCTATAAGCTCATTATGGGTTTATTCCAGTCCGGTCTCCGGGAGTTTGTACACACTCTGTCAGCATGAAGAGGGTCGAGCGGGAGAGGGAGATCGTGGAGAGAGAGAGGGGAGACATGACAGATGGGAGTAGTGGGAGAGGGTGTACGCTGTAAAAACTGGAGGTGTAAGACTCTGCATAAAAATGAACTCCACCTGTTCTAAGCCGTGGAGGACAGAGGGGGTGGGGGTTGAGGGTAACAGGGAGATGTTAGGATGTTTAATGAGAGTGCTGTATGAGCCATTCATTTGAATTAATATCAGTGACGGTTTAAAGGTGAACACCATTTATTTTTCTGTTTTAACGATTAGGGATAATGTAAACCATTTATAACCCTATGATAGGCTGCATTTAGGTATAGACTGTAGTTTCTGTGCTCTGAATTAATTAGGGTGTGCTTGCCTTCGACTGGAGCACAACTTATTTACATCTATTTATTTACAGATGCATTTATCCAAAGCGACTTTCAACAGTTGGCTTAACAAAATAGCATGGATTTACCCACAAATTGTTCCCTCTCTAGTTTATCTCACAAAACTGCACACAACATGACCACATCCATTATACTCACACACAAACACAACATGACCACATCCATTATACTCACACACACACACACACTATGACCACATCCATTATACTCACTCACAAACACAACACACACACTATGACCACATCCATTATACTCACTCACAAACACAACACACACACTATGACCACATCCATTCTACTCACTCACAAACACAACACACACACTATGACCACATCCATTATACTCACACACAAACACAACACACACACTATGACCACATCCATTATACTCACACACAAACACCACACACACACTATGACCACATCCATTATACTCACACACACACACACACTATGACCACATCCATTATACTCACACACAAACACACTATGACCACATCCATTATACTCACACACAAACACACTATGACCACATCCATTATACTCACACACAAACACCACACACACACTATGACCACATCCATTATACTCACACACACACACACACTATGACCACATCCATTATACTCACACACACACACACTATGACCACATCCATTATACTCACACACAAACACCACACACACACTATGACCACATCCATTATACTCACACACAAACACACTATGACCACATCCATTATACTCACACACAAACACACTATGACCACATCCATTATACTCACACACACACACACACTATGACCACATCCATTATACTCACACACAAACACACTATGACCACATCCATTATACTCACACACAAACACACTATGACCACATCCATTATACTCACACACAAACACACTATGACCACATCCATTATAATCACACACAAACACCACACACACACTATGACCACATCTATTATACTCACACACACACACTATGACCACATCCATTATACTCACACACAAACACAGATATTGGTGTTTGGTTCAGTGACATTCAGGTAGCGTGCAGCGTTCAGGGAACACAGTGTTACTGAAGCCAGGGAAGCAAGGAAGGGCTGATTAGTATTTCCTGGATGTGCCTGTGCAGTTTTATATCACTCTCAAACTGACATGTCCTCCACCATTGCAGAACTATCAATTAAGCACTTCTGTTTTTAGCATGGCCTGGGGGGGGGGGTGATTTCATTTTCATTTTTTAGGGTATGGAAATCATTATAACCTCAGTGTGTATGCAGAGATAATTCCATAGTGAATTGTGTAATGTGTATATGTGTGTGTGCTTGTGTGTGTGTGTGTGTGTGGGCGTGGTCTCTTTTCTACTAGGATGCAGTTCTCATGGAGATTTATGAGCTGTCGTCATCCAGGTATCGATGAGGAACCAAGCTGAATGGGACGTGTGTGTGAGTGTGTTCGTCCATGCACATGTTGGATAGGTTATTTTCTATGGAGATTTGCCTTCTCAAAAGCATAATTAGTCTCCTACACTTGGCAGGTTTTTCTGATTCAATGACCGTACCCATTTCTAGCTCTGCAATCCTTCAACCAGACAGAGTTGGCAGCAACAGACTTCAAGTGTCTTCATAACAATATTCATCCCATGCTTTTAATCAGCATTTGATTCAGACCTAGTGAGTGGACAAAAGAACAAATCAGACTTTTAAATTAATCACTTACAGTAAGTGCTCCACAGGAAAACAAACAAAACAAACGAACATCCCTCTCTGCCTGGAGATGTTTATTCATCTGCTAATGTGTTTACATCCTTCACTTGTGCAGGGAAATATCATCCAACCTCTACCTCATACAGGGAAATGAAATTATACTCATCGCTCACATCTGCAAGATGCTATCACACTAAACAGGCACTACAAGTCGCTGACTGATGACCAAAACAGAGAACGTGATTCAAAGCATAAAATGACAGCTACATCTGACTCTTTCCATTGTTTTTCCTTCGCCTGTTCTCCTATTCTAAGGAGTCCTGATGAGTCAGGTGCTCACCAAGGTTATTTCCTCTCCCTGTCTCTCTCTGTGTCCTTCAGCTGACAGGGACAAACCTGTTTAACATAGAAGCATTCTCTTCTTCTGCTCCCCCCCCCCCCCCCCCCCCCCCCGGCTCCTCCTCCTCACAGCCCTGCAGGAGTCACCAGTCTCCTTCCCTCATCACTTACGCGTTCGCTCAATTAGGAAGGAAACAATATGTTCTTAGTCAGAGGGGCTATGGAACGCAGCGTAGTGAGCTGTCCCCCCTCAGGTCTTAATTACTCTGTTACTTTGCTGCTTCCTCACCCCCACCACCATGACGCCCGCAGCCTCAGCGCTCACGCTCTCCTCAGCCATCACGTCTCTGGGTCACAGCAGACGAGATCCCACGGGCTATTGCAGCTTATTGACTCATGTCCAAACCTCATATCCTTGATGACACAAAGGAGTTTCCCTCGGGATCAATAAAGTAATCTGAATCTGAATGATTCATTCTTTATGAGCAACATGTTTACCCTTTCCTGCATGTATGATTTCTGTTCTACGATGAGCGCTATTGGCAGCCCATGAGCAGTGAAAGCATGAGCTGCAAAGTGTCATTCCATCCTGAACCATCTGAATACACAAGGAAGGCAGCTTCATGCCAACGGATTCAGAGAAATGAGCACAAGGCCTCTCTCTCCTTTTAACTTGGGAAAGTGTTCACTCTTCCCTCGTCTTCTAATTACGACTTCATCGTTGCCTGGTGACAGGAGACTATATTTATTAGAGCAGTTAGTTCGCTTTGTTATCTGGGAAGCTTTATTAAGGCTGGTGTTGTTTTAATTGCCCACTGATAGCAGGAGGCAGAGATAACTGTGAGTGGCATTTTAGTGTTACTTATTAGAGGTTTAAGACCGACATGCACAAATGACTTCATCTCTTGGCAAGATGGAAAGTCTTGAACAACAACAACAGAACAGAAGCACCAAAAATATATGAGATAGAGACACAGAAAGGGAGATGACGCAATGTAAAGAGAAAGAGACACAAACATAGAAAAAGCGAGAAATATACTGACTGTCTGTGTTGAAGATTTGCACTAAACCTTTACGGAACATAATTGTGGTATCTTTAAACAGTGTTTGGGGTTGTAAGTCACTGAAAACTATGAGCCTGCTAGAACTGGCTGGACTGAGATGGGTGATATTGATTCCAGAGTACATAATCGTGCATCACGTCCATTGATATATTGTTGGTGGGAAACAACAGGATTGTTTGGATTGTTTAAGACATCGCTCTTTCCTTTCATTCGATAGGTATTACTCCTCTTGTTCTTCTTCAAGGAAAGCTCATTTGTACAGTGAACCCTCCAGTCCAAGTTGTTAAGGTATTGATGCCCTTTTCTGTATCAAGCTTGTGGTTTAACTAGATCAACTCCCAAATATTCCTTTCACATCGAGCTTCCCCTTTATCTAAATGGTTGGACTAACACCCCCAGCTGGAGATGTGTCTTTGGTGGGATGTTCCTTAAAGCTGCAAGTGTTCCCAATGAGTCACATTCAGTTAGAGTGACTTTGTACAGATGGACTTCCACTGCTTGATTTTATCGAGCCTTTCTGGTTTTTGTTGTGTGTCAACAAATGTTTGCGTTTAAGAAAACATAGGACCAAGGATAACCGACATAGACACGCGCAAACACACACACACACACACACACACGGTCATGCCTTCGGGTTTGGAACTCCTGGGATTATCAGCGGGTCGGGTGCTGTTGGGATCCTCTTTCGGATGACTGTGAGGTCCGTTTACTGATGACTGTCTACTGGTCACCATGGTGACAGCAGTAAGGTTCAGTGAGGCGCTCAGAGCCTACTATGATCTTTAACTCTCACACCAGACAGGTAGACCAACACAGCCTGAACCTGGTGAGATAAACTAAACGATGTCACGGGGAATGATGAGAGAGAACGACTGGAGCTACTAGAGAGAGCGAGAGACGAGAGACGAGACCCACCAAGGGGGTTTGAAAGGTGATTCCAGAGAGCAAGTGAGACATAATCTGTAACAGACGGCACATTAAAGCAGCATTTGGAAAGCTTAAGAAATCAATTTCGGATCCATTTGTCTGTGAATGGTAGAATGAATGGTGATTTGTCAATTTGTCTGTGAATGGTGACAGGCTACACTGTCCATAATTGCTCCTCTGTAGTTAAATGTTTGCTTACACATTCAATTTCAGCTGTCCCAATTATACAAAATGTGTTGTATGGAATGGAACCAATTATCCGACTTCCAACCATTTCATTTCTATTCTAATATATTCATATTCCATATTCATACTGTACAGTATTCAGGATGGTTATCATTGCCTGACCTATTAGTTTGACATTCACAAAGTGATTGTTTTAAGCTCAGAGCCATAAACAGTCACAAACCTTTTTGTCGTAATTCAGAGGCAGACAAAATTGTCCTGATTAGATTTGTACCCTGGACCCATGGCTCTGTGTCAGTCAGTGCTTATTTGGGACGAAGTGAGCAAGACTGGGAATATTTGTGTCTGCATGCGTCTGGGTACATGTCTGTGTGTGTATTTATGTGTGCACTGCAGTGTCCATTGCTGTGGTTGTCATCGCCTGCTGTCCTTTTCTCTCTGGCAGGGCACAGCAGGGAGGCTGAGAGGCAGAGAGGTAGAGTGGTAGAGAGGCAGAGAGGCAGAGAGGCAGAGTGGTAGAGAAGCAGAGAGGCATAGAGGCCGAGTGGTAGAGAGGCAGAGAGGCAGAGTGGTAGAGAGGCAGAGTGGTAGAGAGGCAGATTGGTAGAGAGGCAGAGAGGCAGATTGGTAGAGAAGCAGAGAGGCATAGAGGCCGAGTGGTAGAGAGGCAGAGAGGCAGAGTGGTAGAGAGGCAGAGTGGTAGAGAGGCAGAGAGGCAGAGTGGTAGAGAGGCAGAGTGGTAGAGAGGCAGAGAGGCAGAGTGGTAGAGAGGCAGAGAGGCAGAGTGGTAGAGAGGCAGAGAGGCAGAGAGGCAGAGTGGTAGAGAGGCAGAGAGGCAGAGTGGTAGAGAGGCAGAGAGGCAGAGAGGCAGAGTGGTAGAGAGGCAGAGAGGCAGAGTGGCAGAGTGGTAGAGAGGCAGAGAGGCAGAGTGGTAGAGAGGCAGAGAGGCAGAGTGGTAGAGAGGCAGAGAGGCAGAGAGGCAGAGTGGTAGAGAGGCAGAGAGGCAGAGTGGTAGAGAGGCAGAGAGGCAGAGAGGCAGAGTGGTAGAGAGGCAGAGAGGCAGAGCTCTGAGCAGTCATTTCTCTGGGCCTGTCTGGAGCCCTCAGCCAAACAACATCACCGCTAACCAGAAACACACACCAACTCACACACATACACTTAGACACACACACACACAGTCAGCCAAGGAAAAAGTATTGATCCTCTGTTTAACTTACCGTTTGTGCTCAAGCTGAACCATTGTGTATCAAACAGTCAAACCCAGAGGGAGGTACACCTTCCAGTTGGTTCAAACACTCCAGTGGCCAGACATGGAAGTGCAAGTGCAGTCATTCCTCGGTTACTACACCATGGGCTCACTTATTTATATATTTAAATGTAATCATTTAGCAGACACTCTTATCCAGAGCGACATTACTTCAGCATGTACAGGGACATTCCCCCCTGAGGCAAGTAGGGTGAAGTGCCTTGCCCAAGGACACAACGTCATGTTGCTTCAGCCGGGAATCGAACTGACGACCTTCTGATCACCAGTCCGACACCCTGATCACTCAGTCACCTGACTCCCCACCTGACTTATCTTATTAAGGGTTATCTAGCCTTGCAAATGTAACCTCAGTTCCAAGTTGCTCTATCATCCAGCATGAAGGGATGGTGTAAATACAGACTGCTCGGGAGTCAGAGCTGCATACATGAGCTATGAGGGAATGAATTAATCTGGATGGACTCAGAGCTCCATATGACAGCCTGGGAAATCTGAAACCTCAGCGGATTCCTCCCAGTAGAGTGTGAAATTTGTCACACCGGAGAGGTTCACCCTGGGGGGAAAATCTGCTGGAGGCTTTTTTTCCCTCCCCTCTGACAGATTTCCTACCCTCCAGATTGCACCAAAAGCAAAAGGAGCCATGGTAATGAGTTTGTTAAATGAGGCTGGAGCCCTTATCCTCTGGTTGTTGTTTTGTGTGGTGCCCATTACTGTCCAAATGGTGATGATGTTAACTAAAAGAAAAGCTTCCACCATCCTTCAGCCTACCACAGTTAGTTCAAGCCCTGTGGTAGAGGATATTTTATTACCAGTGACCATATTTTGTGACCAGCAATGTGACCCCTGAGTTTAAATGTTTTTCTTATTTATGAACAGCCTTACCCATTCCTCTTGTCACTGCTGAGGTTATATCTCTGAGAACCAGACTCTAGGATGGCTGACTGGCCGGCTGGCTGGCTGACAGACTGATCCTTGGCTGCAGGCCAATGGTTTTTGGAGGAGGGGAGTTGGGATTGCCTCCCCGGTCTCTGAGAGCAAATGTGTTGTTAGCGTAACCATACGTAGAGGCTAGTCACCATTACTTATTGATGGGGCTTTTCTAAAGCACAGAAAAAACACAGACAACAGTCTCAAAATAAACAATCGGACAACAGAGAACTGCTCATCTGTGGGGAATCCTGGAAGATTGAATTTTATTCTGCTCATTTAACCTTATATATCAAATAAAGAAAACAATTACAAGGCAAATAAGCATGAAATAATGAGACGGATTATATCAGTAAGGAAGTGGAGTAGCACAAATTCAAAAGGAAACAGGCAGAATGCACGAATTCAAATGACTTTACAAGGTCCAATCATTGGTTTTAAATTAAAATTCGTTCATTGTTTGGCTGATCTGAATGTGCTCCCATTCCACTGTGATTCTACCCTGTAATTATTCACCCACACGCACACACACATAAACACACGCAGACACACATGCGCACATACCTAATCTTTATTCCAAAACACATCCTCTTCTCACCTCGCAGCTTATTAGCAGGAACTGTGACACAAGCGACCTGTTGACTTCGCCTCAGAAGGCCGGTGACTATGTGTCACAGTCTGGAGAACCACTTCTCATCCGCATAAGAAGGGCTCCAAACCACTGAACATCTCGAACACAGGATGTCTAACTCTCCTTCCGTGTTATGAACAATTCACAAAGCTACAGCGTGACTTATGGGACTCCTAAATGGAAATAAAGAACGTTTTCGAGGACACATGCTAACCATAGGTTGCCCACTTGTTTTACCTTGACCCGGATCAATTCACGAATGAACTTACAAGATCAAGACGGAGACAGTGGAAGATGTTGCTGCTGAGTGCGTCTATGCTTCAGTCCCCTGCCCACCCACCCTGCATGACCTGCCCCCCTGGCTGTTTACCTGTTGATGTGTACACAGCTGCTCTCTGAGAGGGGGGAGGGGGGGGGGGGGAGGGGATGCACACTGGAGTTAAAAGCTATAAGCTCAGATGGGCTCTGTTCAGGTGTGTCTGCCCCTCTTTCATCAGCAGCCAGCAGGACCATTAGTCCAGGAGTTAATGAAACCAATGAGGCCTCAGTCACCCGCGTTGGAAAGTGTGTAGCAGAAATGACAGTGCCACTGATGTCAATGGGAACGTTGTCATTCACTGTCTGTGTTTTCTACTCCGTACATTACGGACCAAAATATGTAACTGTTTGATATTCTGAGAGTTGTCGATGTTGGTTATTGCAGTGTTGGTGGTCAGCTCAGACTGCAGAGAACTCACTGTCGCTTTAAAGACTAAGAATGTGTGACAGGAAAAGGCTCAGTCCCCAGAGATGATATTTACCACCTCACTCAAGTTTCATTTTGCTCACTCTGAGAATTATGGCTTGACTGCTGCCTGAGTGATATTGTATAGAAAATTGCATGTCTGTGACAGGAAGCGCAGCGGCAATCCAAACACATTTCAGTCAGAGGGGAACCACAAGCATCCTTTCATTATTCACCAGGGGGAGCAGCTCTGTACGAGAGACATTCTGAATAGTTATTTAGAACAGACTTGTTTAATATGGGTATATTTTATTCATTCTCCATTTTGGTAAACATCTGTAGGGTGGCAGGAACTAGCCTGCTTTTTCCTCCATCTTGAAAAACTTGTGGGCCATTTTCTTCTAATATAAAAAACTGGATTTATTTAGACCACCGGTTATTCGCCCCCACAAACATTTATTGTACTGAAAGTTCATTCTAGTAGACATCCTATGCAGAATACTTCCTTCTCTGTACTTCTCTGAATGTGTTTTTGTAGGTGGAAGCTCTAGCCGACCCTCTCTCTTTCGCTCTCTCTCTTTTCTCTCTCTCTCTCTTTTCTCTCTCTCTATCTCTCTCTTTGTGTCTCTCTTCTTCTCTTTTGTTTTGGTGCCATGGTCTCCGATGCAAAGGTGATAGGTAGTGAACAGTAGTGAGATCCAGGCCGGTATCAGACAGTGGGATAAGAAGAAACTCTGTCTCTGCTGGCCTGTAAAATATTCATCAAGCTGAGCAAGAGGGAGGAGGGGAGCAGAATGCTGGAGATGGAGAGGAGTCAGCTGGGGATAAAACATCATCAGGGGAGACGGATGGAGGGAGAAATTAAGAGAAATAAATGCTGGCATTGCATGGCAGATGTGTTGTGTTAGATATGTGGATCAAAATATGAAATTGTATATATTTGAACAATAGATGTATGTTTTTTTTTCATAGAACCAATAGATCCTAATGAACCAGCTGGGAGAACAAACCTGAAACACGGACAGAAAGGGATTTCTCTGGCATTTTGACAACCAATGTTATATTAGATTATACAACTGAAATTCAGGTGGTGATGTTTGGGAACAATCTTATGTGTCTACAGGCTAGGGGGAAGAGTGCAAGTCACGCTCCTCTCCTTCATTGTCGATGATGCCTGAGGACTAGCAGTTCCTGCCCATAAACAGATCATTACAGAGCCTCGTCCGCAGCCTGCAAGGGCTCAAGGTGTTACTTCACACTGAAGACTTTGGAAGTGGATGTTATTGGGTGATCAATTCTTTCCTATTATTCCAGCTCTGATCTCTGGACAGTGCTGGCTGTTAGTCAAACACCACAAGGATGTGATGACAAATAAGTCTCGTTTGCGATGAAAGACCAACGTTTCAACGTATATTACTTTAATGTATGAGGTAAAATGATCTGACCTTTAAATATTTCGACGAAAATGGTGGCTAGTGTTTCGTATCCATCCATTCTATCTTGGGTGTACAAACATGTTGCGAAAGATAGAACAGAGCAGAGACTCCTCTCTAGTGTCTGAAGCAAACATTAAAACACTTGGGGCAGCCATTTACTTCATTGTCTTCTCAACACTCTTCATGATGACCTAGGTTCACTTATTCTTTTCCATCTTGACAGTGTACAACTGCTACCATTGTTATTCAGCCTCATTACAATGCATTCAAATGTACACACAAATGCATCACACATGAAATCACACACACACACACAAACATGTACATTTATTCATTTTGCAGACGCTTTTTATCCAAAGTGACTCTTCAAAGAAAGAGCTTTACAGAAGAGCATCGATCACTGATCATAACAACAAGAAGTAGCCAGAACGAGAAGCATACATTGTGGGAAACCAAATAAGAAGCAGTTAAACAAGTTACAATTAAACAACATGAACCTCAAACGTGCAAGAGTGGACCTGTAGGAAAGCAAGCAAAAAATTATAATATACCTCACAGCAAGTACAGGAATTTCAAATCAGTTACAACTGACCAGCAAGAACAACAAGTCCCTCAATAAGTAAATGAGTCATTGTGATCTTGGAGGAAACTAACATCAGATCCAGCAAGTCATTCCTAAGTACCATTGTACTCCCAGAATAAGTACATTTTAAACCTTTTCTTGAAGGTGGGCAGACAGTCAGTGTCTCTGACGGAGGTGGGGAGTTGATTCCCCCATTGGGGAACCAGACTGAGGAAGAGCTTATGCTCACAACACAGGCACACCATCCTCAAGCTGAGGACTTGTTTTTTCCTTTGGTACGATCCTTCAGTTTGATCCAGAGCTTGTCATTAGTTAGGTGAGTCAGCGCTTCCCTGGAACAGTCGATATGAGGACAGAAGTAACACCAGAGGAGGTAGTGGATCACTTCCTCCTCTCTTCCTGTTATCCTTTCTGACTTCACTAATTGGACGCTTCTGCAGCGTAATTACTCTTCTTCCCTTTCTGTCAAAATTCATAAAGGTTTCTGGGAGTGGTTCATGGTTGGCTATGATGGAAAGTGAATTTATGAAATCCAAAGAACGTTTCTGAAAAGAGGATTGGAACAGCAGCACAGTCAACGACGTCGCATGGGCTGCGGTGGAACGTTCATTTCCCTCACTGCACCTCCTGCTGTGTGACGGCCAACATCGTAACTGGCCGAGTGTTCGCACTTCGCAGGCTTTCTAAGTCTTGGATCAGCGGTAAAACAACACTACAATAATAATGGATTGTATTCGCCCTGCTGAGGGTTCTGTAACAGCTTAGAGACTGCAGGGGTTTATTAGACGTGCCTTACAGGCTATGGGACAATGTGTATATGGAGCTGTGATTTAGGGGTTGTTTTACATGCTGCGGTGGTTACGAGCAACACACACAACGACTTGCATAATGATTCACTTTCAGGAGCGTGCTGAGTGCTTTCCTAGGGTGGGAAACTCACTGTGAGTGACAGATTGATTGATTGGAGAGCTCTGAAGATTATAGGCTGGGCAAAGTCCTTAAGATGTGCATTTGATGTTTGGGGCTGGTAAAAGAGGATTGATTATTTTGCAGAGTAGTCACTTCAGTGAAGTGCCAGCGAAAGAGAGAGAGAGAGAAAGAAAGAGAGCGAGTTACATAAAGACACAGAGTTTCACACAGAAAGAGGGAGAAAGAGCGAGAGAGAATGTGCTCTGAGTCAGAGAAAGAAAAGAAAAAGAGAGCGCTACCCTGGTTCATTAACTACCCTGGTAGACAGCAACCAGAGCCACACTGCCCAGTGCCCCAACAAACGAACCTCTAGGTTTCCCTCCCTTTCTTAACACCTTGCCTTTGAAAGTCTCTATGGATCACTGAGCCCTTTCTAATGAGGGATAGAGAAGGCTGTGTCGCTGTAGTGAGCTAAGCCAGCAGCATATCTCACTCTGTCCATTCAGCCTTCCTCCATTGCCGTGACAGAACATCACCCATGTTCCAACTGTGACTGTAAAAAAGCTTTCTTACCATCACACTTCATTAATAAACCAGTAACAATACCAATGTTAAACATACTGTCTGTGGCATGCATACAAGCACTGAAGGATATCATATTCATTCATTGATTCTGATATTTATAGAAAGCAGACAAAGTATGATGTATTTTTAAAGAGCATGCACACCGATCTGAAATAAGGCTTTTTATGCTGCGTGTGACAATGCCAATTACAGTTACATTAATAATGGATGAAATGAACGAGTGATGGATGCTGTTAGGTATGACTGGAAGAGCATGAGAAACCTGTGTGAGATTGTCTGGTGAATAGAGAAGAGGAAGCAGTCAGTTCCAAGAGAGGAAGGCTGGAGGGGATGGGGGAAGGAAAGTCATTAGAACCTAATCCTCAATTCAACTGTGATAAAACGTTAATAATTTTCTTTGGGATGGAAAATAAGAGCGATAAGAAAAGTCCTCATAATCCGTTTGACTGTGAGAGTTGTGCATCGTTCCCAGGGGATGCAGCCATCGTATGGAGGAAGAGGGAGTGAGTACCGATCCCATGACCAGCCAGCCTGTCCCAGACCCCCCCCCCCCCCCCCCTCCCTCCCCACACCCCTCCCCATCCCCTTCCCTCTGGCTGGGGGTGATGAATGGCTGAGATATACAGCTGCCCTTGGCAGAGCCAAAACTCTGTCTGCAGCCACATCATTCGCTGCTTCTCTCTAATCACACAGTATGTCATGATGTGCCACAACACTGAGCAATGGCTCGCTTCCAGCAGCAACGAAACTCTTCATTTCTTCCTCTTCACTTTTACCTATATCCATTTCTTTTTCTCTTTAGCACACTCACACTCTCTCTCACACACACACACACACACACCCCTCCCTCCCTCCCTCTGGAGCTCTTTCTCCCCCTCTATCCTTCTCCCTGGATGGACTGCGTGACTAAAATCACACATCTCATGGTGGATGTTCTGATGAATCTGTGGTGACTAGGTGTACATGTTAATCACAGCAGCCCTGTTTAGATTGTTTATATCTTTTAGAGATATAATTGCTCATGAAAAAAACCACATATCAAAAGGATACTACTGCACAACTGAAAGACTACAGAATTGGACACGGGTGAAACATTCGCACTAGCAGATCCAAACAGATTGCTCTCTAAACCTTGGTCAGAAACCCTTGTGTTTGCAGAGGAGAGTGCAGCTCTTAGAAGAGATGCGATGTCTCTATAGTAACAGCAGGCTTTTATAAGAGCTAGTGGCAGGATGTTGACTCAGACTGCTGCTCTTTCACCTGAGTGCCCCTTTTGTTTAACCCTAAACCCAGGGCTCCCGGCCCCGTCCCCCGCAAACACACACACACACACACACACTCTCCTCTCAGGATCGGAGCCAAGTTCACAACTCCAGCCTAGACCAACACTGACACCCAGTGGATCATTATAGTTAAGAACTACAGTGGGTTTGTGGATCACAAGGATAGCAAAGAAAACATGCAGTATTTACATTAGTTGAAAAGCCCTCAGAGCTGATGTCTGTCCTGTGTTTCTCTATTCTGACGTGTCTCCTCAGGTATTCACTCGGTATGGGAAATGTTACACCTTTAACGCAGGGGGGGACGGGCGCTCTCCACTCATCACCACCAAGGGGGGTATGGGTAATGGGCTGGAGCTCATGCTGGACATTCAGCAGGATGAATATCTACCAGTGTGGGGAGAGACAGGTGAGAGAATCCAACACTGCTTATTCAGCTGTCTCCTCTCAGTCGCCCTCTGCAGCATGCAGTCCGTTAACCAGCTGACACTTTGCTGTCGATCAGTCGCGCAGACCTACCCTTCGCTCAGTTTGTGCGAGTGAGCACCCTCGTTAGTTAAATAACCCGTGTGTGTGTGGAGCAGTGAGCCTCTAGTCCAGCCTCTGTTGTCCACTCCACAGACGAGACTTCGTTTGAGGCTGGGGTCAAAGTTCAGATCCACAGTCAGGACGAGCCTTCCTTCATCGACCAGCTGGGTTTTGGAGTGGCACCTGGGTTCCAAACATTTGTATCCTGCCAGGAGCAGCGGGTAAGTTCTCTATTTAATCTTACGTTAGAGAGGAGAGCTGGCTGAAGGCCAATTCATTCAATTGAATTGACTCGAAACGCATTGAGAGTTCCTGTAGAGTGAAGTGTTGGGTTATGGCTGCTGTGTGATTGTGTGTTTCAGTTGATGTACCTGCCCCCTCCCTGGGGAGACTGTAAGGTGACCCCTCCGGACTCAGACTTCTTTGACGCGTACAGCATCACAGCATGCCGCATCGACTGTGAGACTCGCTACCTGGTGGAGAACTGCAACTGCCGCATGGTGCACATGCCTGGTAAGGCGAGGGTGTCAAACCTATTTTCACCGAGGGCCACACACATATCAGCATAATAGTTTCCCTCAAAGGGCCAGATGTAACTTTAAGGCAGTATTAATGTAGCTAAATGTCATTAAAGGGATGATTCACTAGGTTTGTAGGCTATTTCACAGTGTTGTCCCCTGAAAATCCCAGAATTCAAACAAGAGAAAGTGGTCTGAATGTTGGGCTTTTTGTTTGGGCTAATTGCAATCACTTGTCCTGTCCACATCCTCAGCAGAAACTAGTCCCAAAGAAACACCAAGGGCAAAGAGAGTAAAGAGAAAGAATGAGAGTGAGCATGAGAGATGTTTTAGAACACAATGTGACCTTCCTGTCAGCCCAGACTCAGGGTGAATAGGGAAGATTCAGCCAATTGGTCCCTTTTAGTTCCCCCTAAGAGACAGGAAATGGTGTTGGAAAGGTCAGCCAATCAGGATCTACGTGTGTTTCCCTCATTAATCCCTTTATGTGATTTGGATGAAGGTTTTTTATCTGGCCATGTCCAGCTACATTCTGCTGGTTGGGCCACTCCACATTTTTACATATTTTACATTGCATTTCGTTATGCATTTGCTCTTAATATTAAATTCAATGTGCTCACAGTAATTGACTTGAAAATGATCATTCATACAGTAGTTACAGTCATTAAGTGTGAACCTGACATGTGATCAGTCCTGATTGATCCTCAGGTGTGTCAGATGTTAATGGTCAATATAAAGAGGGAGGATATTCTCCAGATTTGAGCTTGTCTAAATGTGACTTCCTACTACCTCTTGTTTTATCACTGGAAAGAAAAACCTGTTTTAAGCACAGTCTCAGTCGCTTGGGAGTACATATCAATGTTAATAGTGTCTGAAGCGTGTTAGAGGAACGACCACATAGACATATATATTTATATTTATTCATTTCGCAGACGCTTTTATCCAAAGCAACTTACATTAAGTACAGGAAGATTCTCCCTGAGGCAAGTAGGGTGAAGTGCCTTGCCCAAGGACACAACATCATATAGCCACAGCCAGGGCTCGATCTCACAACCTTCCGATCATGAGGCCGATGCCTTAAACGTTGAGCCATCTGAC
The DNA here is from genome assembly GCA_030340685.1 of Protosalanx chinensis. Lineage (NCBI taxonomy): Eukaryota > Metazoa > Chordata > Actinopteri > Osmeriformes > Salangidae > Protosalanx > Protosalanx chinensis. The sequence goes on along the minus strand of CM059320.1, from coordinate 1,675,635 downwards.
CCCCTGGCTAGAACCAGCAGGCCTCGAACCTGAAGTGTTTCTAGATACCATTAATAATGATATTTACTCGCAAGCACACTAGGGTGGTATCGCATGGTTGCTCTTGTCTATTTAAAAAATAAATCGAAGTTATACTGTATATACGCCTATAACAAAAATATGTTATATATACAGTATGTTGTTGAGCCTACAGATCAATTGGGAATTGCTTTCTCTCTTCAAGGTTGTCTGCCTCAACCTTTTTGATGCAGAATTCACAGAGATGATTTAATGATTTAAGGATTAATGTCACCGAAAAGCATTAATTGTTAGTGCCAAAATCGTACTTACAGCTTGCAAATGAGATGGTCTAACAGCACTATTTCTTCAGCAACAGCTTCATAGTAAATCTGTTTTTAAATCAAAGAAAATGAGCTCTCGCTGGCCTTGGGTTTGACACATGCACAAGACCAAAGGTCAAATTAGAAGGAAAATTATGTGCAAGAACGTATGCAGTTTTTTTTAAAGTGTGCACGTTTTGATTTTTTTGTATTGTTTTCAATGTAGGAGATGCCCCATACTGCACCCCTGAGCTTTATAAAGAATGTGCTGATCCAGCACTGGGTGAGTAAGAAATACACACCATTACGCAATAAACAGCAGGCAATGCCAGTTCACCACAACACAACACACCTTTGAACAGCTTCCTTAAGAATGCACACACGTCCTAGTTTTGGAGTGTGTGGCTGTTAGGAAACAGCATGAAACATGTGACTATGCAGACTGGTTCTTCTTGAGGGGGTTAGACTTCACTGACCACATGTCACAAGGAGACCTGGGACAAACAGGAACAGCTGATGCTGTGACCAAGCTCTTCTCCCCTCCAGACTTCCTAGTAGAGAGAGACAACGACTTCTGCATGTGTGAGAACCCATGCAACATGACCAGATACAGCAAGGAGCTGTCCTTTGTCAAAATCCCCAGTAAGGCCTCTGCCAAGTACCTGGCCAAGAAGTACAACAAGTCCGAACAATACATAGCGTGAGTCCACTTGTTTAAGAATACCTGTAAGCCAGGGGTGCCTTAAAACAGTGGTTCTCAACCCTGGTCCTCAAGGCCCACTGTCCTGCATGTTTTAGATGCTCCCCCCTTCCCACACACCTGATTCAAATAAAGGGTCATTATCAGGCTTCTGCTGAGCTTCATAAGGACCTAATCATTCGAATCAGGTGTGTTGGAGCAGGGAAACATCTAAAACATGCAGGACCGTGGGCCCTGAGGACCAGGGTTGAGAACCACTGCCTTAAAAGACAGAACATGTCTTGGCATTTCCTATGACGTCTCATCTCCTTTACTCTCTTGTTAGTGACAACATCCTGGTTCTGGATATCTTCTTTGAGGCGCTAAACTATGAGACAGTTGAGCAAAAGAAGGCCTACGAAGTAGCTGGACTTTTAGGTACAGTTTGTCAGTTCAGTCTCTGAGAAGACAGTCTGGTGAAATGACCTTACCTTCCATAAAGCCTGTCTACCCTTTTCAAGGTGACATTGGCGGTCAGATGGGCCTCTTTATCGGTGCCAGCATCCTCACTATTCTGGAGCTGTTTGACTACATTTATGAGGTGAACCTTTTTACACGTTCAATACAAGGATTGATTTTGTGTCTGAACCCTTTCCTCATGCCTAATATGTGAATACTAGTCAGTTATTCCTTATGTGTGTGTGTGTGTGTGTGTATGTGTGTGTGTCCATTCTCTCAGGTGATGAAGTTCAGGCTTTGCCGGTGCTCTGAGAAGAAGGACAAGCACAACCACAACAACGACCAGGGGACCGTCCTGAGCCTGGACGATGTCAAGTGTCACGTCAGTAACTTTCACTAAGAAGGGGGGCAGCCATACCCCCACACCCCACCTCTCAATATGTCAAAGGAAGGTTTCCTTGAGCACAAAGCCAGGCTGTTTTAGTCAATGAGAACGTATTCTCCAGACAAGCAACTGATGGCATGGCTCATGAGTGTGCATAGGGTCGAGACCTCATTACTTCTCATAGGGTTAGAGTTCAGAGGACTAGGAGGCCCTGAAGCTAATAATACACATACCATCCTCTGGCTCTAATGTGGCTAATGTTCTGACTCATGCTATTTGATCTTCCCATAGTCTTTCATAAACAAATTAGAACAGATAGATGTGGTGATGTGGTGTTTTACTATGGTAGATTATATCAGCTTGGGAAATGTGGCTATCCCATCGATCATGACTGTGTGTACAAATCCATCTATTAGTCTGAACTGCAGGTTAAACTAGAAAACAGCAAAGTGTGATTAGTTGCCTTTTTAAATAGTATCACCCTACTGTATGTCCCATCCATTGTTCTGGGGGTTTCCACACATTCTACACTAACTTGTCCTTTTCCTTTTTTTGTTTTACTGGCCCATGGTTTGTTTTTTTGTTTTGTTTTTGTTTTTCCCCACCAATTAACCATTTCAACTCCTACTGACAATCTATACCAAATCCTACATCAGTCAGTCCCTGACAGTATTCATCCACCACCCCCATATTCTGCCAATGAGCTACCTCATCACACAGGGCGGAGCAACCCTGAGGACTTCCCCTGCTGAACCAATCAGAAGGGATTGAGGAAGGAAATGGGATATTTAAGAATTTAGATTCGTATTTATTTATCATCTTTAAAGTGTAACAAAATTAATTTAACAGACAACAATACAACTTTGTAACATTTTGTCGTTAATCTAAAATCATGTGAACGTACAGTAAATCTAATGAAATGATGACTGTTTGAAAAAGATATTTTGGTATGTCTGGCTATTGAAGGATTTGGTCTTCTGTAGCAACATGTAGCACAGAGTAGGACTAGTCTGCTTGATAATGACTCTCCACATCACTACAGTATCACCTCAGTATGTAAAGATCCAATGTTTTATGCATTGAGAATGTAATTTTACATACAGTACATGTGGACTACATGTAGATATTGCCTGAGAACCAGGTCAATACAGATTTTATCCATGGCTGTGTAATATTGGTGGGACAAAAACAAAGGTATCAAGTCTGTTTTGTTTAGTTGAATGTTCTATGATATTTTCAGGGCTTCGACCACCAGGTTGCATGTCGCTATGCCATGGTAATGTTTAAACTATTTATCTGCAGTAAAGTGGCATATTTGTTTATGTGACATCTTGTTTGTCTGTATGCGTGTGCCTTGGTTATCTTGTTTATCTGTTGTGAACTTTTTCTGGTGTGTGGATGAGAAATGTGTGTGTGTGTGTGTTTGTTGTGGAGGGAAGGGGGGGTCAAAATGATGCCCGTTCACATTCATGCGGATTTGTATTACAATAGTCAAAATCATTCTTCTCAAATATGCCCATAGAAAGCAACCAATCATGGTGTTAACATGATGAATCAGTCTCATGTCCCTGATGCCTCATGCGTTCTGCTGGGCATGGCATTTATAGTGTAAAAATCAAGCACAACAGAACCATTAAGGTGTCAATCTGATGTAAATAACATATTGCAAGGGTAACATCTCATAATATCGTGCTGTACCTATTGTTGTTGATCTAAGTGTGTAGGCTTATCTAACTGTACGTTATTACATTTTTTTTTTCTATGAATACTGTGCCTACCAGTTTACGTGTTTCAGATGTTTTATTTATTGAAAAGTCAACAATAAAGTAAACAGAAATGTAAACTTGTGAAATTGGTAAATGTATTATTATATTGGATAGTTAGTAAGACTGGTTTCTTGCACATCAAGGTTAGAGAGTTTCTGATTTATTCATGTAACTGAATGGCTAATGTTGAAAAAGTGCTTCCACTGCGTGGAACATTGGAATAGAAAACAAAAACATCTCAGAAAAATAGAATATCATGAAAAACGCTAAATGTTTTGGGAATTCAGTTAAAAAGGCACTTTTATTTTGAAAGTGTGAAGAGAAGGTAAACCTGACCTCACCAACGTTTTTTTTTGTCTGACCTCACCAACGTCAAAGCCAATCCTGCCGCCACGTCGTCATTACACATGGAGTGAAATATTTCAAGCCTTTAATTCATGACTTTTAAAATACATTACGTACAATAAAACCCAAAATGCCGTGTCTCAGAAAATTTGAATATTACATGGGATCATTTAATTAAACAAAAATGTCAGGCTCTAAAAAGTAAATAAAATAAATGGTCTGCACTCAGTACTTGGTTGGGGCTTCTTTTGATCGAGTTGCTTCATCAATGCGGCAGGGAGGTAATCAACCTGTGGCCTTGCTCAGGTGTAATGGGACTGTATATGGGTCTATTATTAGTTACTGGGGTGTAAACATTGTAAATAATTCACTGAGTCAATATGACTCATGGTTTTGACTCTCTGGTTATGACTCACCACTTTACCAGGACTACGTTATTGATTTTATAGAACACATTCGAATAGTCACATAGGTCCTCATCGTGTGACAAGCCTACCAAGTTCCTCCGACACTGTCTGATTGTTCACATGGAAAACGGGAAACATTTGTCCCAGTAACTTTCAGCCCACTGACCCTCCTTACCTACTAATGATTTGGCCTCCAAAGTGGGCGTGGCTGTGTCTCCCCTCTAATAAACCAATGAAGCCGCTAGTGCTCCAGACAGCGGCTCGTGCTCCAGTCCGCGGCTCGTGCAAGTCACAGTCTGTACGAAGTTCAAGCGCGCGTGCATAACAGATATCTTACAGGCTCGCATTGCACTGACTCCACGTTGAAGCCACTACAATAACACAAACTGTGAGGTTGGATCAGCGAGCAATTCAATGGCAACTCCTAAGAAAATCTGCATTATTGGTTCTGGCAATTGGTAAGAAGACGAATACTGAACATATCGGCTGTATATCATGCAGGTTAGCTTGGTGGCATTGGTAGCACCAAGCTAGCTAGCTTGTGATTTTCTGTACTGCAGCTGTAGCCATGCAGGCAGCTAGCTGTCCAGACAGTCATAAAGATAATGATCTTATAGCTCATGCATACTAGCTCATTTACCAAAACCACCGAACAGGACATATGTTATTGTTGCTGGTAGCTATATGTGTTAATTGGCTCTGGCAGTTTGAGTCTCATATGCACCAAGTGCCACAATGATATAATGCTTTTATATTAAAATGTATCTCTCGCTTGCTAAAATGTTTATTTGTCATATGTGCAAATATCTCATATGCACCAAGTGCCACAATGATATAATGCTTTTATATTAAAATGTATCTCTCGCTTGCTAAAATGTTTATTTGTTAAATAGTCTAGTCAAGTCCTAGACTAGAGACTAAAACATGAAGCCTTAGTATCTGGAGAGCCATAGTTGGAAAACTGTCAGGCGCAAGGTTTTAGCCTTGACTGACGTTCAGTTTTGCAACACTTCCAGCTTTAAAAGGGTGTTTAAAGTGTGCAATTATAAGTTCCATAAAGACATTCCACATCAACAAGTGCAAGTTGATTCAATTATTATTATATTTTTTTTATTCACGGTTGGAAGTGGACTGGTTTCAGTGATGTCAATGTTAACACTTCTCCATCCTGTCTAGGGGCTCAGCCATTGCCAAGATCGTTGGTGTAAATGCTGCTCAGAACCCCAGTTTTGACAACACAGTGAACATGTGGGTTTTTGAGGAGATGATTGATGGACGGAAGCTGACTGAGATCATCAACACTGACCATGAGAATGTCAAGTACCTCCCTGGACACAAACTTCCACCCAATGTGGTATGTAGAAGGAACTTGATGCACTGATTTGGTTGTAAAACTCGCCAACTTATTGTTTGAACTACTGGTGTCAACTACTAATGTGATACACTTTTTGCAGATTGGGAGTCACAATTTACTGCTGGACTATAAGTATAAATGTTCAGATCAGGAAATGTGCCGTCGTAGTGTGTCCATTGCAGTCGTCTGTACATGTGACTCAAAGTGCCCCAGAATGAATCTCTAAGAAAGGAAGTTGACCAGGCAAGATTAGGCCTGTGTGAAATCTAGGCCTGCATGTTCTGTGAACCCCTGATTCTGCTCCCACACTCGGTAATGATCAGTTTGATGTGTTGTAGTAGCCCAGAGCAGCCCCCCCAGAGCAGCCCCCCAGAGCAGCCCCCCTGAGCAGCCCCCCCTGAGCAGCCCCCAAGTCACCCTACTTGCCTCAGGAAAAATGTCCCTGTACTTGCTGTAAGTCTCTTTGGATAAAAGCGTCTGGTAAATGAATATTTCTATGTATTGATTTATTCTTCCACCAGTTGGCTGTGCCTGAGCTGGTGGAGGCCAGCCGAGAAGCAGACATCCTGGTGTTTGTCATCCCTCACCAGTTCATAGGACGAGTGTGTGACACCATGAAGGGCAAGATCAAGAGTGATGCACTGGGGATTTCCCTCATCAAGGTTTTTCTGACAATATATCTTTCTTCTCCATGAAAAAAGTAGCTGCTTCTAGCCTGGAAAATACAGTAGTTCTTTTAGAAACACTGTGCTATTTAGTTCACGTGTCGTTAATCACAGGATTGACTTTTGGATCCTTTAATCATCCTCTCAGTTATCTTGTGTAATAAATGTGGAACCGGCTTGTTGCCATATCGGGATTTAAATCACAGCTACTGTTCTGTGTGTTGTTCTTGTTTAGGGTGTAGACGAGGGGCCTGACGGACTTAAGCTCATCTCTGAAGTGATCCATGACAAACTAGGGATCGCTATGAGTGTGCTGATGGGTGCTAACATAGCCAACGAGGTTGCAGATGAGAAGTTCTGTGAGACCACAATTGGTTCGTCATTGCTATTACATCCTGCTTTGATCAATTATTACATGGGCGGAGCTAGTTCTGGCATGAATACTCGGGCTGCATGCGTCATCACTTGTTCACACGCCTTTTTTTACATCATCCCTCATTTACACACCTCAGTATACATCATCACTCAAAAGTCCAAAGTCAAACATATTTCCATGTCATGGTTATCAATAAATCATCAATTTATTATCAAGTCAATCACGTGAGTGTCTTGACTGAACTACAGTAGTACAATCTTCATGGTGTAATAGAACAAAGGACATGCTCTTATCAAAAGGTTACCAATCTCAGGCCATAATATGATTTCTAATGACATCATACATGACATGAAAGTATTGGAGATTTCAAAGTAGTTAATATTTGTTATGGAGGATTCTCTCTTTCTTTTTCTCCAGGATGTAAGAACAAGGACAATGGGGCTTTGTTGAAGGAGCTCATGCAGACCAAAAACTTCCGTGTCACCGTGGTTGAGGAGGCTGACGTGGTTGAGATCTGTGGAGCCCTGAAGGTAGGCCGTGCGCACTAGCTGGTGGAGGTCCTTGTTACCGTTCCTGTCACTGTATTGACTTCCTGTCTTGGGTCTTTAGAACATTGTAGCGGTGGGTGCAGGCTTCTGTGATGGTCTTGGCTTCGGGGACAACACTAAAGCTGCAGTGATCCGGTTAGGCCTGATGGAAATGATCGCCTTTGCTCGCATTTTCTGCACTGCTGGGCCTGTTTCCTCGGCAACCTTTCTGGAGAGCTGTGGCGTCGCTGACCTCATCACAACCTGCTATGGAGGTCGTAACCGCAAGGTGGCTGAAGCGTTTGCAAAGACGGGAAAGGTGAGTGTCTGAGAAGGTGGCGACGCTGGGGGGGATTTGTGTAAGTGAGTAATAACGGCGTTCTTAGAGGCTTGTCATAGTGAGGCGTTTGTTTGTTTCCTTCAGTCAATTGAAGAGCTGGAGAAGGAGATGTTAAACGGACAGAAACTCCAGGGACCAGCGACAGCAGCAGAAGTCCATGTCATCCTCAAGACCAAAAACCTGGTTGATAAGTAAGTACAGCTTTAAGAGCACAAATGAGTATTTTAACTGCAAGTGATGTCAGTACATACAATAAATAGCAGATGCACTTTCAATGGCTATTTTGTATGAATTGGATCATGGTCTTACTCACTGAAAAATATAGACTTAAACCACTGACTGATCACGCACAAAAGCCACATTTAATTGTTGTTGTTGTTGTTGTTGTAACAGACCTGTTTTAATGTGGTTTGCATCCAGGTTCCCCTTGTTCAATGCTGTGTACAAGATCTGCTTCCAGGGGCGACCAGTCACAGAGTTCATCAGCTGCTTGCAGAACCACCCAGAGCATATGTAAATGACTAAGTGCCTTTTAAAACGGAGAGGATCATGCTCTTTAAAAACATGGAAAAAAGCTACTCCCATCACAACTCTGATGCAGATCATAGACTCCTTCGTAACGGTTTGAATGAATAGTGAGTTGCTAAAAGACTGCATTTGAGTAGTGATGTGAAATACCACTTTCTTTCTCTATATAGTTATATCTATAATTCTTTTAAACGTTTGAATTAGGCTGAATACGCACATTATTTTCTTACCGTCCAAGGAATATGTCCTCGCTGTATCTAATGGCCAATTAATTTGGACTAGTCTGGTTGTTTTTATGTGAATTAATTGTCTCATATTTTCTTTTAAGTATCTTAAATCTGAAAACTTTTAAGTAGGGGATGTCTTGACTTGTACTGTAAGTATAAATAAGTATAGTAACTCGTGACAATGCAAGTGCCTCAAAGTGTCACAAAAAAAGGCATTGGAAGTTTGGTGGTCTGACCTCTTAAATCCTTCTGTGAACACTATCACCCGTGACTTGTGTGTAAAAAGAGTTTGTGAAACATAACATTGCCTTTGCAGTAAACAATTGACCCTGACATCAAGTGCCAGTCCTCTTCATTGGTCCCCTTAGCATGTCCCCATACGATCAATATGCCAATCCTACTTTAGGTTAGCATGCTGTAGGTCTACAGGCATAGTAAGCTCATGCAGTTGGAATTCCAGCACTGTAACGCACGCTTTCCAAATAAACTGTTGCCATTTCGGGCTGTCAATGAATCAGCCCCTTGGAACAGAAGCAGCATGAAACCTGGAGCGGAGTAGTAGCGAGACAAAGGACACCATGAAGACCAGCAGTTCACTAGACTGTTTCAAGTAATAATCTCTATGCCTTCTAACTATAGACATTCCCAGACTGCAGTTGCTACAGCTTTAGCTATGGCCTTAGCTGGGTAGGCGGGACTAGACAAATAGCAGGTGGAATTCTTAAGGAGGAAATTGGGACGATTGTTTGGCAGTTTGGAGTAGTTAAGCAAAAAATTAAAGATTATTGCTCTCATTAAGTTCTGATCGTAATATATAATTCCAAAGAACCTGGAACTTAATTATACATGAACTAAAATGTAAATGTAAAAAACAACTAGAACTGCAAAGCATAAAGTTTAATTTACACAAAAAAAATTCACGTTTGAGAACTGTAAACGCAATACATTCTTTCAGTTATAAATGGTCAAAATAAGACTTTTATTGCAGGTTGTTTAAATGGCAACTTTACAGGAGAATATTTGTTCTATACGCAGTCATTTTAAGATGCTTTACTCTGGTGACCCTGTGGTAGACATTGTTGCATTTTTTAACTGCAATTTTATATGGAAACAGTCACTTGAATAAGCCTAGATCCATGGCAAATGTAAACAAAAGGAATGTAACTTCAAAGTAATCTTTCAGAAAAAGCTGTTCTCTTACATTAAAGCACACTAAAGCATCTTATAGCTCAATGCTGCACTAGGTGATAAACCGCCTGCAAAACATTAATATGATCAGCAACTCTGCTGTGAACCTCTTTCCAAAACGTCCAACAGTAATCATAATTGTTATCAAGATTTTCATATTTCAAAAAAGCAGAAGCAAAAGTATAAGACATGCATTCAGTGAAGCGAGTCTTGCCATTCTGGTAGCTGTGGCTGGTCATTAACCACCATTTAAAGTTACTGGTTTGTTCTTATAAGTTGTTTAAAATGTCTCGTAGCCAAGCTCATAATGGCTGTGAGAATGTACAGTATAGCTCCTGTTCTCATTTTGTTCCCCGCTGGTTAAATTACTTCTGTTTCCACTCCAGAGGGGTTAAACCCTGATGCCACACCATTCCAACAATATTTAATCTACATAACAAAAGGTCCTGTGTGGAATTATATTTGGTTTCCCATCACTTCAGGTTTGGTCCCAACTGGCTTTCGCATGGACCTTAAAAGACTAAATTGATTAAGAATCATATGCTACAAGTAATGAGTTCATAATGTTGACATACTTGGATGTTTTCAATAACTAATAAATCTGTGAAAGTGTGCGAAACTACCCCCAGCACAAAGGATTTCCTGAGACTTTGGCAATGTTCCTATACTTCCAAAGAAGCTTTCCATTACATTTCCAAGTCTCTTTCCTAACAGTAGCTGAAAGGTCAACACAGTCGTAACACCCCCCCGACTCAAAGAAGACATTCAAGAGAATAAGAACATGATTCTTCTCATGTTTCCCTCTTCCTCTCCCTCTTCCATCCTACTTCACAGTCTGTGAGGGTTGACCCATCTGTATGTTCCTTCATACCGGAATCCAACCCTTTTGGACAGTTCATCTGCTTCAACTGGGCCACGACTTGAGACAAAATAAATGCATTCAGTAATTACAACAAAGTACGACAAAGTAGACAAAGTACATTTTATTACACAGAAATGAGACAAAAGGTTAGGAAAAGGTTTCTGGCAAATTCAGAAATGTAGTCTTACCTTCCATATCTGTAGGGAATTGGGGGAGTCTTCTCTCTCTCTATCTGATGCAGGAGAGGGGTAAAGATCCGCCAAGCTTCCCTCAGCTCATCACTGAGAACACATTCATTCAAAAAGTAGTGTCAGTGATGACGCAAAACTTTCATCTCGATCATTGAGAGATAAGACATGTGGCACCATCTAGTGGAGATGTCTATGACTTATGTGCACACTCAAGCACATTGGTGTCAAACTCGTGCCATCGAGGGCCAAGAGGGTGCAGGTTTTCAGCTAACTAAGAACGACTCCAACTGATTTCACTAAGTAGAGAAACACGTTAGTGAAATCAGTTGGTGTGTAGTGCTTGGTTGACACAACAAAAAAACGGGGACGTAGTTTGAGGCAGGTGTAAGTCTTGGGTTATGAGATGAGAGATGTGGACAGATACACACCTACGAACAAAGTGCATCTGGCTCCCGCAGAACACGTCCAAAATAAGTCTTTCATAAGCATCTGGCAGCTTGACATCCTGAGGAGAGAAACATGCAGTCAGAATCAGAATCAGGTTTAATCGCTATGCAAGACTAACAAACAGAGAATTCACTGTGACAAGAAGAGCAACATAGAACATGTATAGGAGTAAAAAATAAACATGTACAAAGTGGAAAGTGGGCACCAGATATACGGGGGGGGATATAACTATAATGAGTTAGTACAAGAAGGATGGGTATATATAGTCCAGGGGGGGGGGGGATATAACTATAATGAGTTAGTGCAAGAAGGATGGGTATATATAGTCCAGGGGGGGAGTGTATATACGCAGTAGTGCAAACAGTGGTGCAAAAGCACAGTAGTAAGTTTGCACAGTGTGATTATCTGAAGCAGGGGCGAGCCACATGAACAAGTATGAAAGCCAGCAGCTCACCTTGTATCTGCTTTTATAAGTCAGGTCCAGCTCGGTCTCCTCCGGGTGAAAGTACACTCCTGGTTTCTTGCTCATCATCTTGGCGTAGACAGCTTCGTTCGGCTGGACACGCACCACCAGCTCATTCCTGCGACACTGAGCTCCAAAGATGTCCCCTGGCACGTCCGTGAACTGCAGCCGAACCTCGGCCTTCCTCTCGTTTAAGGCCTTCCCACAGCGCAGGATGAAGGGAACCCCTGCCGAACGGACAGAACAAGAGCGAGAACGTTAAAGGGATCTGAAGAGTGGCTAGGATGAAGGAAGGAATGTGAACAGCCATGCTGGATAGTGCCGAGCACATGAAGCCTCTCTCACCATCCCAGCGCTCATTATGCACGTAGAGCACAACTGTGGCAAAGGTGGCCTGAGTGGAGCCTTTGGGGACAGTGGGATCGTCAAGGTAACCCAGCTTAGCGTCCCCTTCCCCCTCTGGGTCGCCGGCATATTGGCCCAAAACCACATCAGACATCGTTGGTGGGGCTATACACTTAAGCACCTTAACCTGCAGAGGGCGTACAAGGGCAAGGGTTGCTATTTTAGTTTTATTTTAACAAGATAATGGTAACGTGAATAATAAATGACGTCTGTATTCGAGGCCTGTCGGCGCAGTGAGGGATGTTTTGGCACCTTTTCATCTCTGACATCATCAGAGCTTGTAGAGGCTGGTTTCTCCATGGCAACCAGACAGAGCATCTGGAGCAAATGGTTCTGCATGACATCACTGCAGTGACATAAGAGGAACGGTGGCACAGGTACAGTGAGATGAGGCTTAGAGATTTCAATACTAATTATGTCCCACTCACATATCCACAGTGTGTGTGTGTGTGTGTGTGTAAACAAAATAATTCATTGTTAAAGCTAGCAGTATATGTCGAACGTTAATCAAAAGCTACTGTACTGCACATTTGGTCAAATAAGTTCAACTGATTTGTCAGTCTAAAACTGTTGGTATCCTTACCGGATGATGCCAAAGTCATCAAAGTAGCCGCCCCGGCCTTGGGTCCCGAAGGGTTCCTTAAAGGTGAGGACCACACAGGCAATATTGTCCCTGTTCCAGATTGGCCCGAATATCCGATTTCCAAACCTGGAACAACCAGCGCACAACAATGCAAGTGGCATCAGCCTGACTGACACATTAGGAAAGACATTCAGCTGTTGGTGACAGGAAGTATTCACAACGTTGAGTCGTAGATCGGTCAAGCACTGTGCCAGAACGAACTAGGAGTAAAGACACACACTGAGGCAGAAAGAGAACAAGGAAGATGTCCAGTGTGTGCACCTGAGGACCATGAGGTTCTGCACCATCTCCTTGCCCAGGTAGTGGTCTATCCGGTAGATCTGGTCCTCGGTGAAGAGAGAGGACAGGTGGGTGGACAGCTCCTCAGAGCTCTGCAGGTCTCGCCCAAACGGCTTCTCCACAATCACCCTGTTCCAGCCTCTACGCATCACACACACACACACACACATCACACACACACACACACACACACACACACACACAGCAGAAGAACAACGTAAACAGCACTGCTGGATCAGCTCTTTAGTCATCACAAACAGGAAGTAGGAAATGCCAGACTCCCTCACCAGTCACTCATAAAACCATTTATTAGATTTCAGTCTACCCAGCCCCCTGACACTGTCCTCATTACAGGATTATGTTTATGATCTTTTTAACAGACATTTACAGTCAACAAACAACATTGCAGACCGAGAAGAAGCCTGGCTGAGGGACTGAGGGACCCTTGATGGACATACTGACTTGGCGCTCATGCAGTGGTGTCTGATGTTCTGGCTGACGTCATGGTAGACACTGGGGGGCAGCGCCAGGTAGAAGAGGCGGTTGGCGTCTGATCCCCCTGGCAGAGCCAGCAGGTGGGTGTGGAGTTTGGAGAAGGAGCTCTCGTCTCCGTACTTCCCACTCACGTAGGAGTTGCGGCTGAAGAACGCAGCCAGGCGCTCCTGCTCAGTGTTTTCCACCTGGGACGCAAAGAGAGAACGGGCCAGGTGAGGTGAAGCACAGCAGTGCTGTACTGTACCAACTGCACTCATTGGTTCAGGGGGGACATATTACCTTCAGGTAGGGTAAGCACGCGGTCTTAATGGCATCCACTGTCAGTTCAGAGCGAGCAAAACCGACAAAAAAAGTCTGTTCAGGGAGGAGGCCGTCTCTGAACAACCACCTGGCAGGGAAGGGAGCAGAGATGAAAGAGACTTTAACCCCGTTCTGAACTTGAGTCTTAGCAACATTAAAGATTAAACACTGCTTAAGTTCCCCAGTCTCACCACAGAGTTGGATAGATTTTCTTCTTGGCTAGATCCCCCTAAAAAAATAAAGATACAAGACGACATGTTACCATAGAGCAGCCACTGAACACATGCGATATATAGTAGGGCTACACTGTATGCAGAATTCAATACGTTCAGTTTTGTAGTGGTCAGATAAACAAGCCTGCAGATGGTGCTGTATAGATGGCTTTGGCCTGGTTAGCTGTTCCACAGCACAAGTGTAATCTTGACACAGTTTTCTGACTACTGCGACACACCAGGAGCTGGCAGTGTAACAGGCCCATGTCTATACAGTACTGCAGGCAGTGTAACAGCCCCATGTCTATACAGTACTGCAGGCAGTGTAACAGCCCCATGTCTATACAGTACTGCAGGCAGTGTAACAGCCCCATGTCTATACAGTACTGCAGGCAGTGTAACAGCCCCATGTCTATACAGTACTGCAGGCAGTGTAACAGCCCCATGTCTATACAGTACTGCAGGCAGTGTAACAGCCCCATGTCTATACAGTACTGCAGGCAGTGTAACAGCCCCATGTCTATACAGTACTGCAGGCAGTGTAACAGGCCCATGTCTATACAGTACTGCAGGCAGTGTAACAGGCCCATGTCTATACAGTACTGCAGGCAGTGTAACAGCCCCATGTCTATACAGTACTGCAGGCAGTGTAACAGCCCCATGTCTATACAGTACTGCAGGCAGTGTAACAGGCCCATGTCTATACAGTACTGCAGGCAGTGTAACAGCCCCATGTCTATACAGTACTGCAGGCAGTGTAACAGCCCCATGTATATACAGTACTGCAGGCAGTGTAACAGCCCAATGTCTATACAGTACTGCAGGCAGTGTAACAGCCCCATGTATATACAGTACTGCAGGCAGTGTAACAGCCCCATGTCTATACAGTACTGCAGGCAGTGTAACAGCCCCATGTCTATACAGTACTGCAGGCAGTGTAACAGCCCCATGTCTATACAGTACTGCAGGCAGTGTAACAGCCCCATGTCTATACAGTACTGCAGGCAGTGTAACAGCCCCATGTCTATACAGTACTGCAGGCAGTGTAACAGCCCCATGTCTATACAGTACTGCAGGCAGTGTAACAGGCCCATGTCTATACAGTACTGCAGGCAGTGTAACAGCCCCATGTCTATACAGTACTGCAGGCAGTGTAACAGCCCCATGTCTATACAGTACTGCAGGCAGTGTAACAGCCCCATGTCTATACAGTACTGCAGGCAGTGTAACAGCCCCATGTCTATACAGTACTGCAGGCAGTGTAACAGCCCCATGTCTATACAGTACTGCAGGCAGTGTAACAGCCCCATGTCTATACAGTACTGCAGGCAGTGTAACAGCCCCATGTCTATACAGTACTGCAGGCAGTGTAACAGGCCCATGTCTATACAGTACTGCAGGCAGTGTAACAGCCCCATGTCTATACAGTACTGCAGGCAGTGTAACAGGCCCATGTCTATACAGTACTGCAGGCAGTGTAACAGGCCCATGTCTATACAGTACTGCAGGCAGTGTAACAGGCCCATGTCTATACAGTACTGCAGGCAGTGTAACAGCCCCATGTAACAGCGCAGTAGAATTACATCAGATTATATTATGCCGATAATTTTCTTGTAAAATGTTGTCCTGTAAAATGATAGCTGCCGGCAGTAAACTTGCTCTGTAGAGAAGCCGCCCTAGAATGTCTCTTTACTCTGCAGTAAGTTTACTCATTCAGTCAGTGAAAGGGAAGTTCAAATTAATTGACCTCTTATGTTATCATAAAACTCTGTTTTATCTACCACCACCCTCCTGCAGCATATTCCAGCCAAAGCCATTTGTAATGACTGATAAGCTTAGGTATGCGTCAGGTAAATGTGAACCCTGGTCAATTAGGAAGCTGATGTGTTCCTCTTCCCCACATTACCTTCTGTACCAGTGAATCATAAAAGTTACTGAACAATAATTTTGCTTACACAGTTAGGTATGTAATGATCACCTTTAGTGAATCATTGAGTTCCGAGAATGGTCCTACTACATGAAATGCTTGATGGCCGATGACGACACAGCCTTTCCAACAACAGGAAAATGCCAATTCTCTCTACATCTTGTTTTCTGTTAGTGTTACTATACACTTTGGTCACAATTAAATACAATATGGCTTCTATTTAAGGCTCAGATTATTGGCAGAACAGTCATTTTGTACAACACAGAGGTCAGCAACCCTGGTCCTTGGGAGCCACTGTCCTAAAGATTGTAGATGCTCTAACACACCTGATTCTAATCACGAGGCTTCCACAAAACTTGACAACGACCATTCATTAGAATCAGGTGTGCTGGAGCAGGGAAACACCTAAAACCTTCAGGACTGTGGCTCACCAGGACCAGGGTTGCCCACCCCTGGTATAGCACGACAATAAAGGCTTCATCTCACCAGAAATCCCTTTCTGCTGTACTGTGCCAAAGCAAATGTGCAATATATATTCACCCCTCACTGGGGGGACTCAGGTCATGTTTAGTGAGGTGGTGTTCTGCAAGAGTCCAGAGTGTCACAGAAACTGTATGTTTCGGCCAAGAACCACAGCATTGCATACAGGCCAACACAATTTGTACACGGTTTAATCTTAGCCAATCGCTTCCTGTTTGAAATGACATGGACATGCGAAGCCCAGACTGCATGTGCCTTTCCCCTCTCACTTTCCTCTGGACTGAAGGGAAAAAGCTGACGGTCAGTGACTTAGCACTATTCAGCTCTTCCTCCACGCTTTTCACTCAAGGACAATACAGTGAGAAGGGAGATGATAAGTGTGTCAGCTCACAGGGCAGGTTATTGCAGGACCGAAACATGTGAAGAGGGATAGGTTCTAAATCATTCTAAAAGACGGACCAAAAAAATGCTACTAATGAATGGTACACAGTGGTATTAGCATTTCTCCATGATGTGAGAAATACATACTCTGTGTTACAACCTCAATATGACTGGCCAATCTACAAGCTGTCCTCATCGCGATTGTTCAACAAACAGTATGTGGCCACCATCATTGGCTAACCAGATACAGGGACCTTGACAGGGTTCTCTGTCTAAAAGGCCAAGCTCCCTATGGCTCAAATGATTTGGATGTTTCACAAGCTTGGTGTTAAGTTTCTCAACAAAGTTTCCACATTTCCTCAAACTCAAACTCCTTTCTCTTTCCACTCAGGTCTTAGAGTGTAAACGGTTCACTGATGCACAGAAACAGACACAATGACTCAGTTAAATGACCGTGAGCCTACAAAAGAAAGATAACAAAGAACAATTCTCAAGACCTAAAAGGCTCCAGCTAAGATGGTTGACCCTGCTCTCCTTGTCAGTTCAGAAAAGTACTGTGCATTTGCTGCATTTCATCACTTCCACTATTTCATAAGACTAAACTAACTTAACCTGTTAACTAATATAGGTTAGGTCCTCACTTCTTTAACACACATAAGGTCAATAATCACATCAATTTCAATTACATACTCTCAAAAAGATTTTAAGACATTGTTTAAGTATATCATGAACTTGATAGTGTGACTATGCAGTCCACCTCCCTGTCCCAGTCTTACCGACGCTCCCATGATGATGAAGATGTGAGCATCAGACTGCCGGAACTCCTCATCCTCATGCAGCTCCTTCCTCAGCTCCCCAAACACCTCAGAGCGAGACAGAGGACAGGCACTCATTTTCTCTAGAAGGGGTGAAGGCAGAGGCTGTTGGTTACAATTACCAAGAGCATCAACAGCCACATGACTGAGCATTCAACTTTTTACTGCACTTAAGTACTTTGTACTTTCCAAAGAATATAAACATACTTTCTGAAAAAAAAGTAGTAACTTGGAGCAACTTCAACCCCACTGCACTGGACTGTAGATAACTATAAGGAAGTGTTCTCTTGCCTTTCTAAAGAGAAACCTGGGGGAACAAGATACACAAGTCCTGAACTCACAGTCCCCTGTGCCAAATAAGACTCAGCCTGTCCTGCCTACACTGTCTGTCTTTAGACAAGCATGTCTATTGTGGCAAGTTACGTTTTAAGGAAGCGTTTTTGTAGGAAATCATTTGCGGAACGCTTTTGGTATAATACGAACACTGGGTTGTAGCTACCACTTATAAATGTAAACATTTAAGGCTAAGTTATAATCACGTTTTCGAAACGTGATCATTAAAAGATTCATTGCATTGCAGACTCATATCACACCAGTAAAAGACAACTTACATTTAACTATAATATGATGAACTAAGACTATTTCTAACTAATGTATTACCAACACAAAACAGTCACATCACTCACAACAAATATGTCCTTTCTACAGTATTCATACCAGTGTTTTGTTGTACAACAATCACGGGTCTCTCTTGGGACATGCAAAGAGAGTCAGACAGCAACAAAACCAGTTTGTCCAACAGAAATAAACCAGCCAACACAACCAGCCTACAAAACCTGCTGAACTCTGACCTGTGCGCTTCTGTAACATGGACATCTGCAGTCACACACAACACGCACCCGTATAATGTTATTAGCTAAATCCTCAACTCAATCCCGTCTTTAAGGGGCTAAACCTGGTCTGGAGCTGCCATCATGCAGGACACACTGACCACAGCATGTCCAGCTACATGCATGTCCAGCTACATGCATGTTCAGTTACATGCATGTTCAGTTACCGGTGATGCTGTAGTTTCTCTTTGCTTGTAGTACTTTCATTAAACTGACCTAAAACGCACTGTCTGTCGATACTCTTGGTTAAATGAACTAGTCTAGCTGTATCTTACTAGGTGTTTATCAATACCCTACGCTGGTTCCATAACCAGGCTGTTAAACCCGAGCCTGACCTGCCTGCTGCAGCACAGCCCTGTAACCAACTGAGCAGCTAGCAAATTAGCTAGCGTTTACAGTTTAAAACACAACTTCAACTAGCAAAGATCCTTACTTAACATCATTCACATCGAACTACTTACATCAGTGGTTGTCGGAAGACTAAACACATTCAGAGGGAGATCAGTGATAGTTAACCTCTAGGTAAAGTTAACTTAATCTGAAACTATCTCATCCCTCCTTCTTGTTAACAACGTTTCCTCTTCCCTGTTAAATCAAGGCAATAATTCTGTCATTTGATTGGTTTAGCAGGAACTCACCAGCGCTCGCTCCACTTCCCATCACTGTCCGCTCGAGCGACGTCACGTTTTCTGAGGCTCGTGAAAACCAACCAGAGAGGCTTTAATCTGTGACGTCACCAAGAAAGGGGCGTGGTTACACACAGGATAAACACAGAATGTCTATTATAAACCCTCGTCTGTAGAGCCATGTAAAGACACGCTGAGTAAATCTTAAATCCTGCCCAATCAGGATTATTAATAATATAATAATTACTAATAATTGCAGCTATTCCATCAAATAATAATCTAATATTGTACTCCCGACAACATCTGCCTACATACTATTATCTTAACCCAACACAAATGAGCATTAAGATATTTGATCACTGGCTGGTGTGAATGATACTGCTTTAATGGAAGGTTCAAAGAAGGTTCTAAAGTGTTTCTCTGGCCTGGCTGAATAGCTTTCGTCTGTTTCAGAAAATAATGGCTTTCTTTGGAATAACAAATTTGGGATATCAAAATCCCATAAGAGACAAGATGTTAGTTCATCCTAAAACGACTGCTTCCTATGGTGAGTGAGCCTTACTTCTGTTTTTAATTTAGAGTATTGTATTGACAGTAATGCACTGTACTGTAAATTGCCGTACTGCAACTAGGACTCTACTGTAGTTGTGGATTGCTGCTTTCTGTCATGGCTATATTTCTACAGTAGCCTGGTTAGAGATAGTCCATCTGTAGAGTTAATAATATCACTAATAATATAAGGTTAGGGGAGCTATTTTCTTCCAGTACCAATTACATTCATTTAGCTCTATTTTATTCGTTCTACCAACATAGTTGAGCTTACTACATGTAATACTAGGCTAACTAATTTGACCAAAGTTGACAGTGTTGTTGCTGTTTCTCTCTCAACAGACGATGATGAGGTCAATTCAAGGGATTGGGCAAAACAAGTAGGACTGCCCCCAACTCAAATCCAGAGGGAATACAATAAATGCACTGATATCAGCACCATCTACAACCAGCTTCCTCCCAGTAGCCAACACATTCATAGTGGAAGCCTGGAGCGATACAGAGAGATGCTTAGGAGGATACAGACACCACGATGTAAGACCAAGCTGCATTTGAATGTTATAAACCACATACTTATATACTGGGTCATCAGTAGAGGGCATAGTGATCAGCATGAGTCTCTCTTCACTAGCCCCAAACCAGCTGTACTCAGTACCAGTGACAGAGAACCAGCAATATGGTTGGTGGAACGATGGTCAAGGAAGGATGCAGGAATCCTGGGCACATGTTAAACGGTTCCCTCGGAAGAACAGCGAGATGACCAAGTAGGGTGATTTTGATATCCTGCCATTCATGTACCAGTTAACGCTGGTGTGCAGCTCTAACTTCAACATGTTTCCCTCTCAGGTTTGTGAAAGAGATGTCAATGACGAACCAGGAGTTCAGATTGTTCTAACACACACATGCACCCAAACACACAGAAGCGGGTGCCATCATTTGTGTAAACTAAAAAGTAATAAGAAATGATCAGGTTTTATTATTATGTTTGACTAGATAAAAATACAAAAATAATACAATGTTTACTGTGTATTTAACTACATTATTCTGTAACCCTGCTGTTGGCTCCCTCTGAAAGTATAAAAATGGTAATGGGGGGTCGGATGGCTCAACGGGTTAAGGTGTTGGCCTCATGATCGGCAGGTTGTGAGATCGACCCCCGGCTGTGGCTATGTGATGTTGTGTCCTTGGTCAAGGCACTTCACCCTACTTGCCTCAGGGAAAAATTGTCCCTGTACTTACTGTAAGTCGCTTTGGATAAAAGTGTCTGGTAAATGTAATAGCTCTACTAATACTTCTTCAGTTGACCTGGTGATTGTTTCAATACTTTCTTGGCAGTCAAACTGAACTGCCTGTAGATTGGAATCTGTGGTGTGGAGTGTTTACTTTCTCTCTATAAACACCGATCTCCATCTTATTTCAGACATGGAAAAATAGTCTGAGAATACTAGTAAAGTTGTGCATGCCTACTGTTGTATGTTGTCTGTGTGAATGTTAAAGAGAATGAAAACTAAACTTTGCTTATTGCAAGATGTGTGTTAATCTGAGATGTATTAACTCCTTAGTGCAGGTATTTCATTATGCACACACATGCTTGTCAGTGCCACTGTTTGGCACCAATGTATCCCTGGATGGAAATCATCTTGGGAAAGAAATCAGTTCCGGGAAGGTAAGATGATACCTGTTACAGACTCATTGAGTGAGTCATTCAGCACACACACCTATCTCACTGGAAGGTTTAAATATTTAGAGGATTGAGCTGTAACTAGAAGTCTGTATCTTGAGCACTACAGCTTTACACTATTGTAGATTTACATTTAGTCATTTATCAGACTCTCTCATCCAGAGTGATTTACAGCAAGTACACTGACATTTCCCCTGAGGCAAGTAGGGTGAAGTGGCTTACCCAAAGACACAGTCGGGGATCAAACCAGGGACCTTCTGATTACTGACTAGTATTGCTGTGTTAATAATCCATACAAAATCTTATTAAACAGTCATATGTTAATACTAAACCAACTAATATTATCACAAAAATACAATCAAAAAGCCATTGATCTTTTATTTTTCAAGGGGAAATGTTATATTTCTCTTTGTCATAGTTCTCAACTCTTCATATACTTCAACAGTCCCCTTTTAAACTCTTTCAACACAGGGAAAATACAAATGAAAACAGTAGGATAGGATTCGTCTGGCCTGAGCAGAACACTTTCTGTAGTACGAGAACAACTCTCCTGTGCTCCCCAAAACATCCCTAGAGTCAGCCTTCTACTCCAAACTCCAAAGACAGAACAGTAAATAGAATCAATACGATGCACATTGTCATGAAAAAAAAACACGTTCATTCGAAGATTTTGCTTTATCTTATGTGAACTATCTCTGACCGTCACCCTTGAATGTTCCCTGGCATTCCCAACAGCACAAGGCTGCGTGAGCTGGCTTTGGTACAAACATGATCAACTGGAAGTTGCCACGGTCAACTAGCGTACTGGATGACAAGTAGTTTCTGACTGGTGGACTCGGACAGGTGGTGGGAGAAGGTTTCAAATGATTTGACAAACCCTCCTCCTTCAGGTCTTTCCTACTGTGGGCTGATCAGAGGATAAAGTGTTGCTCCCTTTTCCTGCCGTGTGATTTGTTCTATTAAGGCAATCAAACCATAAAGCAGGGATATTTCTTTTCTCCAGTCCCCTTTAAGCACTGAATGGAATACAGAACAATCAGGCATTTCATGATTGTGTTCTTTCCAGTCCAGTTCTCATAGTAGGAGACTACAGTGGAGGTATCAATGCTGTTGCACTCCTGAGTCACTCTGACTCAGTATCTCAGGATAAGTATGAATTCTGAAAAGGAAAGCGCGAGCACCTACCTGACTGACATTTGTAATACTGCAGCTGTGTTTTCTGGCTATACGGTCCTGTGAGTTATCTGTATACTGCATGTATACTGGTATTGGCGCCAGTACAATACTGGTCACTACATGGCAAGGAGACGAGAGGGTTTGGCTGCAGTTGATCAGTTGGTACCAATGAGCTTGAGCTTAGGTCTGGCATTTTACATGAAAGCGTGCTGGTCTTTGTTCCTTACCATTGGAATGGAATCATTATAATAAGCATATTAATTAACCAGAATCAGAATAATAACAGCAACAATAAGAATATACAAATGAGGGATAGAGAGGTGATACAAAATACCCAACATTAAAACAAAACAGAAATGAAAACAGGATACCACGATTAGACATGCTTTAGAGCAGTTAGGTTTGGCAAGAAAGCAGTTTGTCGTATCATATAAACCTCACAGTGAAAATAGTTATGCCCCTTCAAAATTACAAAGCACAGTATTCAGTCATTATCGCTCCATCTATCTATACATATATCTAAATATGTATATATATTATGTATATATTTATATACTGTATATATATATACATATATCTATATATATCATTCTTTAGAAAATATTCCAGCGATTCAGACCTGTGAGTTGGTCTGGTACCACTGTTTTCAGTGCCACAGCTTCCCTAGATAGATCTTTCCGGAAACGATGTCCCTCATTTCTGTTTGCCCCCCCTTCTGAAAACTTTAGAAAGGGGTGTAAAGTAAAAATAAATTAACATAGTCAAAGAAGCTACTGTATCTGCTGCCTCTTATGAGTGGGCGGAGTCAAATCCAGGGTACAAATGCTATATCCTGTCCCCTGAGAGCTGAGCTGAATAAAGACTTCCCATCTTCTCTTCAAAAATTTCAGAGACAGAATAATCCTGGAGAAGAGGTTAACAATATACTGTACTGTGGCAGATGACTGAAAAAGTAATTTGACGTATTTTGTCTGAACTCTGCACCTCTGCTGACAGCCCTGTAAAAAGGATGCTGTCTGCTGTGCAGAGTTGGTAATCACTGCAGACTTTTCAGAGAACCTAGCAGACATACCTTGCCCAGTTTTTAGTAAATACTTTGGTCTTTGGTCAATATTTTCCTTCTCCATTTTTACACAGTCATACACACAAATATGCATGTACATACACACTTATAACCGTGTAATAAACTGGATATTTGTGCACGTATGTATTCACACTTTTTTATAAAGGACTTTTTGCACAAAACATCTAATTCAAAATAAATAGGTAATCTAGAAAAAACAAATACATGAGTACCTGCTTCATAATTCTCATGAAATAAAAATGTCTGAAAAAGAATCACACAAAGTAAGTCAAAAAAGTAGCCTTTTGTACAGCGTTTATCTTCTTTTGACACAGGCTAAAGGCGTTGTTTTAAATAAACAGACTTTGCATCTTTCAAGTAGCCTGAGAGAGAGGCTAGACAAGATAAAATCACTTGTCCTTTAATGTGTACTCTGTGTGTGGACCACAACCTGGCTGTGACACACATCCCTTCCCTTTTTAGCAAGACCACTTTCCGTCTGAAGTCCCGGAGTCTCAAAGTCTTTTCTTCTCTGCTCAGTTTTCATGACATGGCATTGTTTGTTGTTAACCACTGGATTGCGATGCTAGTCCTCCCTCAGTGGTGCTGTCCTTGCAGTGGGGATCATAACAGCTTCAGCTGCCGTGGCTGCTAACTGTTGGGCGGTCCATCATTCAGGAAGTAGGTTGTCATTTCCCCTTTACCTTTGACCTTCACAACTCCGCGACACTCAAGTATGTACCCTTTATCTACGAGCACCTGGTGCAGGTCTGTGGTCACCTGAGAACAGTCACAAATATGTCACTTATTATCAAGAGGGTTGCCAGGTAACTGCATAACTGAGTAAAAAAGAAGGCGCCAACAGTAGAAATAGATATACAAAATTCCACACCTGAATGCGATCGGGGACTCCTGTGCTGTCCATACGACTGGCCACATTGACTGTATTCCCCCAGATATCGTACTGTGGTTTCCGAGCACCAATTACCCCGGCAACCACTGGTCCGATGTTCAGACCTGGGAACAAAAGAGACATTTACCAATTAAACAGCTTGCCTTCATCAACAGTTTGACTGTAGACCGTTTAGAAGAGCATGTTTTCTGTAGGCCTCTCACCTATCTTCATCTGGAAGTTGTTGAAGGAGTGCTCGTTGATGTACTTCATCTGCTCCCTCAAGCGCATGGAGTAGTCAGCCAGGGCCAGGATGTGGGAGCGACCTTCGCGGTCGTAGGTGGAGTCGTTGAGGCCGGAGGCGGCCATGTAGGTGGAGCCGATGGTCTTGATCTTCTCCAGCTGACGGAACTTCTCCTCGCTGATGATCTAAAAAAAAATAAGGGTTCAAAAAAAGGCCAGGGTTACTGTGTGAGGTATAGACAGGGTTACTGTGTGAGGTATAGACAGGGTTACTGTGTGAGGTATAGACAGGGTTACTGTGTGAGGTATAGACAGGGTTACTGTGTGAGGTATAGACAGGGTTACTGTGTGAGGTATAAGTATGTACATATGACAGCTGGCAAATATACAAAAGGTCCTAAAGTGACCCGCTACCCTGTCCTCTTCATCCTCCCTGCCTCACCTCACCTCCCCTCCTCCCTGCCTCACCTCCCCTCCTCCCTGCCTCACCTCCCCTCCTCCCTGCCTCACCTCCCCTCCTCCCTGCCTCACCTCCCCTCCTCCCTGCCTCACCTCACCTCCTCCCTGCCTCACCTCCCCTCCTCCCTGCCTCACCTCCCCTCCTCCCTGCCTCACCTCACCTCCCCTCCTCCCTGCCTCACCTCCCCTCCTCCCTGCCTCACCTCCCCTCCTCCCCGCCTCACCTCCCCTCCCCTCCTCCCTGCCTCACCTCCCCTCCTCCCTGCCTCACCTCCCCTCCTCCCTGCCTCACCTCGTCAAAGTCGGCGATGATCTCGTTGAGTAGACGGAGACACTCCACCCCCTCATTGTTGGCCTCCAGCTCCACGTAGAACTCGGAGAAGTTGCTGATGGAGGCGAACATGACGGCCACGCACTCGCACGACTGGTAGTACAGCTCGTCGTTGCGGCGTTCGCGTGCCAGGAAGTGGGCAGCCACGTCCTTGGGCAGGATGTTATGGAGGAGGCGGCGGTTGTAGGCCTGAAGCTCCTCCATCTCCTCCTTCTCCTCGGTAGCCTGAGGGACAGAGTGCATTAACACGGTGGTGACCTCATTATGACAGCCGGCACGACAACATGATAGTGTATTGTTATAATATATTTTTTGATCCTATCTACCTTATCTCAGACTGTTTATTCTCAAAAATGGTTCATTTTACGATTTCTTTTGTTGTTGTCCCGTTTAATGTGCTACATTCTGCCACAGTAAATTCCGTGTTTGTGCAACTTACATGGCGAATAAATACCAATTCTGATTCTGATGTATTCAGTCAGGGGTACTACAGAGAAGAGATGGATGTGTGGCGCCCCCTATTGACTGGTACCTGTAGTTTCCAGAGGAAATCGAGGCGTGCTGTTGACTCCACCTGCTGGGCGTGCAGGTACAGCGCAAGCACGAACACTGTTAGGATGACCGGGGTCATGACCCTCAGGGAGACTTTGGTCTCACTGAATGGGCTAAAGAGAGACGGAAATGAGGTCAGAGAGGAACGAAGATATTGAACAATAAATCCAATTTAATCGTTACGATTATGGAAAAGACTCACCACTGGTCTGAAGTTTCATTGAAACTGGACCTGAGAATCGGAAACATGGTTAGAACACACACGTTAGCAAACATGCTAGACATTCAACAGAGGAAAGAATGAACTCAAATGGAAAGCTGGGGATTCTTACCGCTGAGTAGCTTCGCTGAAATCACTAGAAAGGAAACAGCAAAGATTTGATCATGACCCGTGGTTATCAAGCTTTAAGACATAGTAGTCAATGAAGTCCCTCCCAGAGGACAGTACTCACATGGCATTGGAGGTGACAAACAGGTCGGCGTTGTCAAACAGCGCCACCTGTGGCCACTCCACCAGCAGCAGGAAGGTTAGCTGGATCAGCAGCATGAGGGCCAGCTTGCCAATGCTGCTGATCTGCAGGAACACTGAGCAGGCCAGCAGTGTCAGCAGCACACTGTAGCTGAAATACTGAAGCACAAGCAGACAAACTCAGCAGCAGCAGGGTCACGACAGACCCATGGTCCTCCCCAGACCCATGGTCCTCCCCAGACCCATGGTCCTCCCCAGACCCATGGTCCTCCCCAGACCCATGGTCCTCCCCAGACCCATGGTCCTCCCCAGACCCATGGTCCTCCCCAGACCCATGGTCCTCCCCAGACCCATGGTCCTCCCCAGACCCATGGTCCTCCCCAGACCCATGGTCCTCCCACTCATCAGTCTAATATAAAAGAGATGACTGGGAGGGTGTGCCTGGTGACAGGTTCAGGGGCACATGCTCACCTCTGGGAAGGGGCAGGAGGGGCCCTGGCTAGGGCACATTTCCAGACCCCCGTCCACAGACACGTTCAAGCTGTGGATTAGACAGGGCGTCACCATGGCAACGGAGGTGTTTAGCTCCCGGGCAACGCACTCCGCCAAGCTTTCTGTGTCGCAGGCGAACTACAGGGGAGAACACAGAGAAGTTACTCAGTGTGTGAATGAATTATTGTGTGTGTGTGTGTGTGTGTGTGGGCTTATGATTGTAATATTTTGTATGTACAATCTTTACCATGTTGACAAAGGCAGAGATAAAGACAAGGATGATAGTGAATACGCCAACCAGGGTGCTTTTGGTGCGGGACTGGACAATCTTCTTTGACACTGTTTGCATGGTAACAGGAAAAAGCTGAAAGACACGGTGGAATGGGTGGAGAATGTCAGGACTGCAGTCGTCACACTGTATAACTGAATGTGGAGGTTTACATAAAAATGCGTATTTATAATTTGTCTGTAGAATTGAGTCTCTCACCTTTATGCAAGAGTATACGGCACAGATGAAGAGGATGTTGGCAAGGATGATGAAGATGCTGATGTATATTCCCAGCATGACAGGTGTACTGTAAAAGGGAACGCAGGAAGAGTCAAAGTGCCGTGCACCTGCGTGTGTGTAGGTGGGAGGGGTGTGTGTAGGTGGGAGGGGTGTGTGTAGGTGGGAGGGGTGTGTGTAGGTGGGAGGGGTGTGTGTAGGTGGGAGGGGTGTGTGTAGGTGGGAGGGGTGTGTGTAGGTGGGAGGGGTGTGTGTAGGTGGGAGGGGTGTGTGTAGGTGGGAGGGGTGTGTGTAGGTGGGAGGGGTGTGTGTAGGTGGGAGGGGTGTGTGTAGGTGGGAGGGGTGTGTGTAGGTGGGAGGGGTGTGTGTAGGTGGGAGGGGTGTGTGTAGGTGGGAGGGGTGTGTGTAGGTGGGAGGGGTGTGTGTAGGTGGGAGGGGTGTGTGTAGGTGGGAGGGGTGTGTGTAGGTGGGAGGGGTGTGTGTAGGTGGGAGGGGTGTGTGTAGGTGGGAGGGGTGTGTGTAGGTGGGAGGGGTGTGTGTAGGTGGGAGGGGTGTGTGTAGGTGGGAGGGGTGTGTGTAGGTGGGAGGGGTGTGTGTAGGTGGGAGGGGTGTGTGTAGGTGGGAGGGGTGTGTGTAGGTGGGAGGGGTGTGTGTAGGTGGGAGGGGTGTGTGTAGGTGGGAGGGGTGTGTGTAGGTGGGAGGGGTGTGTGTAGGTGTGTGTGTATGTGTGTAGGTGTGTGTGTGTATGTGTGTAGGTGTGTGTGTGTATGTGTGTATGTGTGTGTGTATGTGTGTATGTGCCACTTACTGTGGAAAGATGACAATCTGAATGAAGGAAATGAAACAGAAGACCAGAAGAGTGCAGGCCACATATCCACCAAAACGATCATCCACCTTCTTTGAATACTATAAATTGAAAGACGTAGATCAGGTGACACATTCTCCCGTATAGGCTGCTCATACACCCATGCAGTGGTACCCCAGGGCAGTCTGGGAAATGTAGTCCAACCTTTTTCTCCAAGCTGGAGGTCTGGAAGGTGAGTAAGAACTTCTTCACATGGTCCTTCCTCAGCTGGTCGATGCTGCGGGCATCGATGGCTCGTCCCAGGAACTCATCCACCTCATCCTCTGGGTTCATGGCCTCTTGAATGCCCCGGCTACATGGGAAAGAGGGAAAAGCAAAAGTATCATAAATTAATAAAGTTATAAGGCATAAGAAGTTGGACTGAAAAGCTAAATTGCGACTAATAATATTTAATATGTATCACCATATAAGTGTCAAAAGAGAAAATAATACGTACTTGTCTTTGCTGGATGTCTCATCAATACCCTGTGGAGGACAGAGGGATTACTTACAGGTCAAATATATTAACGTCCTCAGGAAACTTGGTTGGATACACATTTATTCAGTGTTTAGTATGTTATTCATTTGGTTTGAATGACTTGGAAAGTCTGACCATCTGTCTGAAGACTTTGGAGTCCTTGGTCCTGGAGAAGGATCTGTCAGGGACCCAGCGAGGCATCAGGCCCTCGTTGGAGTTGGCGCGCGTCCTCTGCATCTTAGCCATCATGGCCTTCTCGTCTTTCTGTAGGCACACATACACAAAACAGACAGCTGTACTAACTGGAAAGCTTACAGCACAGGTGTCAAACTCCAGTCCTCGACGGCCACACTGTCCTGACAGTTTCAGATGATTCCCTGCTCCAGCACACCTCCACAGAGCTTGATGACGACCCTGCATTAGAATGAGGTGTGCTGGAGCAGGGAAACCTCTAAAACCTTCAGGACAGTGGTCCTCGAGGACCGAAGTTTGACAACCCTGGCTCACAAATTCGATGCTTGTTAAGATTCAAATGACCGTTCCGATTTTTCAGCATCTGTGGATGGATAGGTGGGGGGAGTCTGTGATGGATAGGTGGGGGGGGAAGTCTGCTCACTCGTTTTTGGCTGCAGCCCAGCACCAGGAATGTCTCGATGTTGTTCTCCTTCAGGTAGGCGTTCCGGTCACCTCCGAAGCCTGGCTCTACCTCGTAGTCCCCGTTCAGGTACTGCAGGGTGGCTTTGGTGATGTGAATACGCCTGAGGAGGTCCACAGCCAGTTTAGGATCACATCGTGTTTGTGTTGAGAAAAACACACGCCAAGATCGTGCTTCTTCTGCTGCTCACCCAGCTTTGCCCCCCGCCTCCATGTGGTTGGCTAGCGTGACATCATTGGACCAGACGTCAAACTGCCACTTCCTGAGTCCCAGGACCCCGCAGTGCACGCGTCCGCTGTGGATGCCCACACGCATGTTCACGTTGACCCCGGTGACCTCTCGCACCAGCCTGCCGAAAAAACACACGGGGGCACAGGCTGGGGTCAAAATATTGCTCCTCTATTTGAAGACACGAATGTGCGCTTACACACACACTTACGAGATGGCCTCTATCATGTCGACGCCCATTTCCACACAGCAGTGTGCGTGGTCAGCGCGGGGCTCTGGGAGCCCAGAGACACAGTAGTAACAGTCCCCCAGGATCTTAATACGCAGACAGTGGTTCTCCTGGCAGGGGTCAAACAGTTATCAACAAAAGGGTGTGAAACTAATCCGAGAACAAATAAACCACTTCAACAGGACAGAATGAGTGAGGAGTGAAGAGACAGCAGAAAGGAGAAAATGCCACAGTCTACTTAAATCAAATTAACATGTTTTACATTAGTGTTTTTAGAGGTACTGATTGTGTACATATGCATACTTATTGACAACTTTTGTATATGTAAGTATTTAGTAGAGTAGAGAGAGAGAGAGTGTCAGAGAGACAGAGAGAGAGAGAGAGACAGAGACAGAGAGACAGAGACAGAGAGAGAGAGAGAAACAGAGAGAGAGAGTCAGAGAGAGAGAAAGAAAGAGAAAGACTGAGAGAGAGAGAGACAGAGAAAGAGAGAGGAACAGAGATTCCACATCTGCTTACCGATGCCAGTTTGTCGAAGCGAGCAAAAAGCTCATTGAGTGTCATGACTAACTCCTGAGCAGTGCACTGAGAGGCCAGGCTGGTGAAGCCCTCAATGTCTGCAAACAGAATACTGGAAGAAGAAAAAAAACAGGATTCTTATTAATGATCAACTGAGACACACAGAAAGAGAAGACTGAGAAGACGACAAAACATATGGAAGAGAGAATGTGTTTTGTAGTTGTGTGCGTTTATCTGTGTGTGTGTGTGTGTGTGTGAGAGAGCGAAAGAGAGAAAGAGAGAGAGAGAGAGAGAGAGAGAGAGAGAGAGTGTACTGTAATTGAATCTGGGCTGGAGCGTCCAATCTTTGGGGTATTATCTTATCTTGGCTGCTAGTGATTAAGTATTCCCTCACTAGTGTTAATTAGCCTGCTCTCTGCCAAGCCACTATACTCTCCTGTGTGTGTGTGTGTGAGTGTGTGGGTGTGTGTGTGTTTATCTGCAGAAGAATGTAGATACAGTATACTGCAGAAACTTATGTTTTCTGAGGGTAATAGATGGTTATTTGCCATTGTACTATAGTCCTCTACAGGCCTGGTTTAAAGTGAGGCCATTTGTCCCTGAGGGTTCCCTGATGTCAGAAGTGTGCTGACCTGACATTGTCGTGCTTTTGGATGTAGATCTTATGAAACATCATATCTTCTTTCTTTGCGTTGATGTCAGCCTTCATCTCCATAGCAACATGCCTTGGCAACACAGACAGCAACAGGCGCTCCTGAAGTAAAACAAAACAGACAAGGTCAGTATGTGCTCCGTAAACACAGGGCATGTGTATGAGTGTGTGTGTTTATTAGTGTGTGTGTGTGTGTGTGTTAGTGTGTGTGTACCTGCTGCTGGTTCTCCCTCTGCAGGTGCAGCCTGGCCTGGATGTAGCCCCTGGTCTCCTGGAAGGCCTGTCTCTGGGACACCTCAGCAGGGTAGTGGGTACAGATCCCAATGATGTTGGTGCACAAGAAGATCAGCACGTTGGCACTCAGCTGGTGGACAGAGGAAACAAAGAGCTGACTTCAACCCCAAACTTAGAGTCACGTTATGAGCAAAGCTAAGACCGCTTGCCAGGGGGCAGAGTGGAGTCAAACAATATTGTTCATGGATGAACAGTACTGCAAGAGGTTACAGTTCTTACTCTCCCTCCCACACACACCCTTAACACACACACACACATTTGGACATGCGCACACACACACACAGCTACACACACACACGCATACACACAGGAGCGTTGATAGCGTGAGCATCCCCAGTGAGCGACATGTTCCTATTTGTGGCATCAGTTTTTTTCTTGAAAGTCCGTTGACCAACTGATATGTTTTACAGCTGCGCTTGTAAGGCTTTATCTTGGAACAAAGATGGGCTTTTTAAGTGTCTTGCTCTGGGACATCCTGGACAAAGTTCACACCGTATTCCCTGCTGCATCGTGGGAAGAGCCGCTTGGCCTTTGACCCATTCGCCGGGACATTTCCTTTCATGGCGTGCGCTTGTTTACAGCCTGAGAGGAGAAAGGCTCAGATGCAATGCAGGCTCAGCACAAGCCAAGAGCCGAGCAGTGATGTCGCATCCTGACCCTAACTTGAGATATTTGAGGATCTAGCAAAGGGGGTTAGTGGGTCACCAGGGCCTGACCGAAACGACTCCCTGAGTGATCTTGTAGGAACCAGATAACCAGCATGTCATACTGTGTATATTCTGAGTATACTTTTATATTTATTATATTCTGTTGTAATAACTGTTTTGCACTTCTGGTTGGATGCTAACTGTATTTCGTTACCCTGTACTTGTACCCGTGTAGTGACATTCAAGTTGAATCTAATCTACTCTAATGTCTCCTCAGTCTTACACCTTGCAAGGTCTACTTCACTGGGTTTAAGATCTTCTGTTGAGTCATGCCAAACCTCCAAACCTTCCTGACTGAACTGAAATGATAACGCCTACAGATATGACCCTCCAACATCATGACTTGACAGTAACCATGTTGTTAGGTACAAGCTGTTCTCTAAAGATAATGCCAATACCAGTTAGATTAGGAATGTTTGGGGGGGGGGGGGGGGGGGGGATTTTTTATATGATTGAACGTGAAGACAGAGGTTTGAAATCATCCCTTCATCTCTTTATCCACAACTACCAAATAAAATGAGGCCTGAACTGAACTTGAACTGTCTCGTTATACAGACAAATAACTGAAGTGAGGGAAGAAATGCATGAGGACTAAAGCAGAAGAGATGAGAGCAAAGGTTAGTGGAGGTGAGAAAGATAGCAGAACATTGGGAGCAGCAACAGAACACGGATAATCAACAGTGGACTGAGACGACACTCTCGGCAGGAGCAAAAAATAGAATAGCACTATGGACAACACTGATAAAATGGTAGACTGAAGGATGTTGAGGACAGGAAGGAAGTGCTACGAGAGAGAGAGAGAGAGGGAGAGAGAGAGGGAAGAGAGAGAGAGAGACAGAGAGAAAGAGAGGGAGAGAGAGACAGAGAGAGAGGGAGAGAGGGAGAGAGAGAGAGGGAGAGAGAGAGAGAGAGGGAGGGAGAGAGAGACAGAGAGAGAGAGAGAGGGAGAGAGAGACAGAGAGAGAGAGAGAGGGAGAGAGAGAGAGAGAGAGAGACGGAGAGAGAGGGAGAGAGAGAGAGAGAGAGAGAGAGGGAGGGAGAGAGAGACAGAGAGAGAGAGAGAGGGAGAGAGAGAGAGAGAGAGACGGAGAGAGAGGGAGAGAGAGAGAGAGAGAGAGAGAAAGATATGGGCCACAGTGACATTAGGCAGATGGCTCCAAGCACACAGCTCTGTTTACATTACTCTCACTGTTCAAGCAAAAACAGGCCAGAGACCAGAGAAAAACCTGCTATTCTTGTGTGTACGACTGAGTGTTTGCAGGTGAACGTCTACTGTCTGCCTATGTGTATAGACAAAGTACTGAGTACGTGTGTGTGTATTTACACATGCTTATTGTGTGCATTTCAGCTTGTGTGTGTGCGCGAGTTTTCGTATTACGCTCACCGCATATGCCTGGCATCATGGTCTAAACGTAATTGCTTGCTTTTCTCAAGAGGAGAGAGCTAGCAGGTTTACATAGTACACAGTCAAGTCCTGTATTTATGCAACAGCAAAGGTCCCCTAACTCTGTACAAGCCTACTTGTAGAGGCCTACTTGTAGAGGCCTACTTGTAGAGGCCTACTTGTAGAGGCCTACTTGTAGAGGCCTACTTGTAGGGGCCTACTTGTAGAGGCCTACTTGTAGCTTTATCTCTACTTGTAGACCTACCTTCCACTTGTGCCTGGATCTGTTGCTGTGTGTATCCTGTTATCTACTTTGTCCTTCCTGTTCCTGGTTCAATACCAGTTACCAGTAGTGTCCTCAGACCAGTGGCCAGAGGATGTTCAAAATAACGGAACTGTGTAGCGCAGCAGGCAGCTATGCCTCCGGGCCAAAGTATGTTGTCAGGACAACCCATTGTATCACAGTTCTGAAATCAGAAATAGATGGTCAAGTCGGTCCTCATTTCCCTTGCTGGAATGATGTTACAGGCTCTCTGTAGAGGTTTAATCCCTTATATCAAAATTGACTTACATAAGACCCGGCCCTGACCTACACAGACACAATAAAAACAGCACAGCCAGTATAGATTAAAATGCATTTATCACACAATAAACCACCAAAAGCTTAGAGAAGATAGACAGGCTCAATCAAGAAATGACCAAATGATTATAGAGCTAAAGAAATGACAAAATTATATTTCCGGCACCTGGCTTTCTGATTCAAATCCCATGACCAATGTTCTGCATGGGATACATCTGGTTGCTGTGTTTTACTGAATGGCATCTTAAATGAAATGACTGGAGCATCTTTCTCCTTCTATCACCCTGAAAAGGAAGGTCTCCCTAGCCCAGACTTTACCTCCCATGTAGCAGGACAGAAGGGGAGGGCTCTCGCTCAACCTCCTCTTCCTGCTGCACACAGAGACAGAGACACAAAGACCTTCGAAGATTTTACTGTCAAGCTGGAGGGCCAGAGAATGAGGAAGAGCTGATGGAATATTGAGGCAGTATATTTATAATTTGTGCTACTTTATGATGGATTTAGCTCTCTAGTAATTTACTTTAGCAGGAAGTCTTGTGGTCTGGACAGGGTCTCTAAACATTGTCTTTTAAGGCTGTCAGGGACCTTTTCACTGTGTCACGTTCACAGAGCTACAGAAGCATCTGGAAAACAGAGGACTACTGGACCTAGATCTCACTAGACTACGGCAGGGGAAAGTTAACCATCAACTAAGTCAGGGAGTCAGGTGGCTCAGCGGTTAAGGCGTTGGGCCTTATGATCAGAAGGTTTGCGAGTTCGATCCCCAGCTATGGCTACATGACGTTGTGTCCTTGGGCAAGGCACTTCACCCTACTTGCCTCAGGGGGAAAGTCCCTGTACTTGCTGTAAGTTGCTCTGGGTAAGAGCGTCTGGTAAATATGTAAATGTAAGTCATGGCAAACAGGTGCACGTGTTGTCTTCATGTCAGACAAAGTCAAACTTGATGTATTAAGTCAGACTGATGTACCATGTCAGACTAGAGGTATAGTGTGTGCATGTTCCATGCTGCACTTCATGTGACACACATCGCCACACGTTAACTCAAGTCTTTTCCAAGCTTGTGGAAAACATCGTGACAAACAGTGGGAAAAAAAGTGGAAAAAGCAGCGTCCAGTTTTAGAAATCTTTGGCCCTGTCAGATTGTACCTCAGAACATTACACCTCACACCTCTTTCAGATGTGTTCATGTCCTGGTCTAGCGCTGCTCGTGAAGTAGAGTGTTGTTAATTTGACAATGAAACCCAATGCCAGGAAAATACCATTAACATGTGCTCTAATATGTAAAAATGGTCAGAACAGCCACAATTAGCGAAATGATCCGGAGCCCAGGTCAAGTTAACACCAGCCCCTGATGTGGCTTCAATCAGAACCTTCCACCCTGAGACTGACAGAGACTAGAGCACTGCTTTCACTTAGCAGCCATCAGCTACATTCCACACGCTCCCTCCAAAACCTGCCGTCCCTCTCCCAGGGTTCAGCGGGGGTGCAGACCAGGGGACCTGCAGGAGGGGGGAGGGGTACAAAGACTGGACGCCTCTGAAAGCCCAGAACCGTTGCTAGTAGAACTGGAAACATTAGAACTCATTAGAAGGAAGAACAAACACCAAGTCCTCCTGAGGCGTAATTCTAGTCGTTCAGAATGTCATTTTGGAATGAAGTGGAGTTTTAATGCTTGTATTGTTCTATGAAAATACCCGCATATTGTACTACATCTTTAAAATCCCCCAAATATGTCATAATATGGACCCCTATATGGCTTAGCAACATGACTGTACAGAATTCTGTACTATTGAGGGTATATCTATACATAGATAAAGACATTAAGCACTGGCTTGGGAAAAGATCATTTAGCCGGACAGAACAGGATGTGGAGTGGAGCAGAGCAGTGGTGAATTTATAAGCCATTTTCCCAGTGGGACCAATGACTGTGGGGATCTCGTTGTTGAAATGGCGCCAGAAAGCATACAGTTGAAGCAACTGGCCTTTAAAAAGCATCTGGAAGTCCTTCAAACATCTGTGTTTGATCAGTCTATAAAACATACTCTGGTACCCAGAGCAGAAGGACTGTGTTGAGGTAATGCAACAAAAAAAAAACAACCTTGGTTAGATCGTTCCCTCAGATAAAGGTTATGCCTTAATTTCTCTCTTTCTGTCTGTTGCTCTCTGTCTTTATGTGTGTTTTCTAGTCTAATTCCACAATCTCTTCATCTCTCATCTGTTTTTATTCCTCATTAGCTTTTCTTTCTCTGCACGCCCTCGCCGGTCGTATCGCTCCCTCTCTGCTGTGTGGAACCAGGCGGACAAGCGTACAGCTGCTGGGTTTGTGTGCTCAGCCTGAGTCCATGTCTACACAGTTCTCCCTGCCCTTATCTGAAACAGCCAGAGCTGGATAGACAGATAGGGAGCCAGGCCCCACCCCGCTCTGCCCTGCCCAGCCAGTCACTCAGCCTGCTACTGTCCACAAGCACTGTCCCACTGCACGACCTCAAGCTTTCACTAACTACCTAAGTCACCCAGACAGATTCATTCAATAGTTCCCAGAATATTTTATTTGTACTTTTATGAAGATATGTATGCCCTATGCGGTATAGGTTGAAAACAATTCCAAAGGCACACATCAAACCATTTGAACCAAGGTTACCAAGGCTAACGACAGCCATTCTTCTTTGAAACATCGTTCTCATTCCTCAAGGTTCTACAAACACTGTGTGCTTTAACAATCCCCCAGGAAGGATCAAAACAGAGCGACACAGCTAGCTGACCAGAGATAAGCTTCTCTGAACCAGACACCTGGCAAACAACATCCTTCTCCTCCACACACACACACAAACACACACACGCAAACACACACACGCACACACACACACAAACACACACACACACACAAACACACACACACACACAAACACACACAAACACAAACACACACGCACACGCACACACACACAAACACACACACACACATTACCCCCGCCAAATACATTTCCTTCCCTTAAGACACGCATCCATTCTGAACTGTCTCATTTCAATGTGAGTGGAGATCAAACAGCTAAAGGTATTTCTAGTGATAAAAGAGGAACTCAGTGGCATTTCTGTTTGGTTCAAATGACTGAGACTTCCTGGATAGTCAGACATTTACAAGCTTATATTGGACAGAGGACAAAATACCCTTTAAACTGATGTCTGTGTTTCCCCCCCCCCCCCCCCTTTGACTGAAAAGCAACATTTACTAAACTGTGTATATCAACAGCCTACTGGGCCCTGACTGCCGGAGTCGTAGTTGTTTCCGTGGCAACCGCTGGACCGAGTGAACTGAAGCACGGATGTAGGCGTGTGATTGGTTAGTTGTAGCGTTTTCTTTTTTTTCTCTCCCCACCAGTCATTCTCAGAAGTGATTCTAAAACTATGATTCCTTCTCTGTGAAGCTTATAGCCCCACAACTGATAAGGGGCCTCTGTACAGTCCCTGCCAGAGCTAACAACAGTCATAAACCACTTTTAAACAGTTACATGTACAGGCAACATAAAGAAACACTGAATGAGGCATTGCCACATATGCACATTGTTGGATGTTTTGTTTGTGTTGATCAACTGATCCCTGTCACTGGCCTCAAAACGCTCATGAAGACAGCAGTCAAACTCTGGACGCTGGATAAAGGAAGCTCCCTTCCCACATACAAGGCTGTGCTGTGGGGTGCTGTGCTCTGAGGTGCTGTGCTCTGGGGTGTGGTGCTGTGCTGTGGGGTGCTGTGCTCTGAGGTGCTGTGCTCTGGGGTGTGGTGCTGTGCTGTGGGGTGCTGTGCTGTGGTGTGCTGTGCTATGGGTTGATGGTGTTGTGCCGTAGGGTGCTGTGCTGTGCAGTGGGGTGCTGTGTTGTGCAGTGGGGTAGGATGTTGTGTGGCGGGATGCTGTGGGGTGCTGTGTTGTGCAGTGGGGTGCTGTGCTGCGCAGTGGGGTGCTGTGCAGTGCTGGAGTTAGCATTAGTGGGATCCCATCAGTCAGCAGACAGCCTTGTCCTGAGCTGAAAGTCTGCATCTGACATGCAGCCTCGTTAAAATGCTGCCGCTGCGTTAAACACACAAATTATTTATCAGGGAGGCAGTAGAAGCCTGCGTGGGGAGAATATCGGATTCTCCTCCCATCATAATGCTGCCTCGCTGGTAGTCGCTTCCCCCCCCCACTCCTCCACCCCACCTCCTGTTCTCCAGCTACAAACCAAGAGGTTGAGGGTTCACCCCCCCCCCCCCCCCCCCAGCTGCTGTGATTGGGACGTGTTCTGAAGCAGGGTGAGCAGAAACTCTGAGCCTCACAAACTCATCGGATGGTCATCCAGCCCAGGGTCATCATAATATCCCTGCATGCACCGTCCAACACTGAAACTTCAATTACATTCACTGTCGAATCGAATGCAGTGTTTGAAACTAACTCCTAAATGGATTTCCAGTGGAACACTCCTATCAGTGACAGAGACCCATTTCACTGAGCGAAACAGAAAAATACTGGGAAGCAGAGAAGCAGGTCAGAGAGCAGTATTGACTGTGTGTCCTGACCTTAAGTCCTCCAGCCAGGCTCAATGTGCTGTCTAATGGGCTTTCAGGGCCAAAGCCACCATGTCTACTGTGTTGGGGATCAAAGATCTTCCCCGAAATGCATTAGACACGACGTCATGAAGTGACATGGAAAAAAAATGACCACAGCATGTTTGACTTTGTGTTTGTGCCATTGAATGTACTATCGGGTATGTACCTGCATTCATGTGTACGGCCGTGCATTTGCATGTGTTCTTGTGAGTGTGGGTGTGTGTACAGAATGGGACAGGGCTCGTTGCTGCTCTGACGCAGTCTATGATAAGACCGTTACAACATGACGCAGTGCTGAGCAGGAACGCCACAGGCAGGGTATTTTTAGGAACGAGTTTCTGACCTCTGGCAGCCTCTGGATCCACAACATCCACACGACAATACCAGCCGCCATCGTCCGAAGACGCCACAGTAAAAACGGGTCTGAAGCTGAACGGAAACGTGAGATTTAATTCCAAGAAAGAAGTGAAACTAACAAGACACGCTCTCGTTTACACACTCAGCATTCTAGTGTCTGTAATGTGTCACTGCGTTGTAAAATATGCCTTTCGATGGTCAAGCCAACATTCCTGATCCTTACATATCACATTCGTTAATCACCAAAAGTATTCGTAGGTGTGCAATGTTTTAGTGAAGTGTGACATTTCCAAAGACAGTTTCCCAGCTACCCAGCTTTTCAGTTTAAACTACAAGGAACACACAATGCATTCCAAAGAGAGAGAAAAAACTCCGAGCTACATATAGAAAGTCTTATTAGAAAGCCCCTAAGGAGGGGGTCAGGCCTGCTGGAGACCCTGTACGTGTGTGTGTGCATGGATGCTTGCATGTGTGTCACTAATTGATTTCAGCTGGGAAAAGAAGACTGATGATCTCAGACAGAACAACACAGCGACATAGAATGAGAGAGACATAAGCGAGTGAGAGAGCGTATATAAAAGTATATAAAAGTACGTGAAATCCCTCTACTTGAAAATGGATCTGCTCTTTCTCAGACTTGGAGGAGCAGGTTAACTCTTACATGGGGTAAACCTTTGAGAAAAACACAGGGTTGATGTACTCCAGTCCACGTATCTCACAGCGTTAACATCTTCAAAGACACATTTGGCAGTACATGGCAATGTAAAGAAATAACACGAGGTCTTTGTTGAATTTTCGCAACGTATCAGACACATACAGACTTTTAGCTTCACTCTCAGTCAGTTCACTTCGCGACGCACCATTCATGCTGTCCTGGCAAGCTAAAGAGTAGGAAATACAAGTAGACAGTGACAGAACGTAACTGATCAACATGTATGCGAGCGTCTCAGCAAGTGATTTTTCTGATCTGTGCTTGAAAAAGGTTGATGAAAGCAGAAGTGGGCCAGATTCAGGATGTTTCTCAAGGTCCCCACTGAGTTCTGTATCTCGACACTGTTTCTTTAACCAGTGAGTCAGGTGTCTAGCCATGGTAGAGACAATACAAGTAGGTGAGCCTTCTGCATTAGCATGGGCACAAACACACGCACACACACATGCATGCACAAACACACGTACACACGCACAGAAACAGACTATCTATACCCGACCTTGAGTCTAGGGCTCTACTCTATAATCTGCCTGTCATTCTTAGAAGCCAAGGAGAAAAAAATCAAAACACACACTGAAGAAAACACACATCCCTTAAATTATCGACAGTCACAGTAACGGAATCAACGCAGCCATTTAATGAGAATCTTCAGAGCGGCTATGAAACACAGTTTACACTGTGAGCGTAAGAAGGCCGGAGGTAACCTGAGCCTGGATTTCCGATCCAGCCCAGGGGAAGAAGCCTCTCAGCGGCTGTTCTTCCATCGGTGACATGCAGGGAGAAGCCAGATATGTGACTGACAAGTTGACAACATAGCCGTGCATCTTAATTGCATCCCTATGTCATTATTCTCTGTGTACATCATAATTATACCAATGAATCATGATCTGGAGTACATTGACACCAACTGGATCCCACCGAGGTTAATGAGTTATCGGAGAAAGGGGAAATACTAGCACACAAGCGCAAAGAAGTGATTAATGGTGCTGTATTACTGTGTGACACAGTTCACACACAGGGCTGCAGGGACACCAACTACAGTTGCTCTGTGTTTATCCTTTGACCCTCATACACTTAACGGCAAACAGAGCAGAGCTTGTAATGGGACACTGTATCAAACCTATGATATTGGTGTCATCGGCAACGTCGAGTTCTCATCGATTTTTCAGAAGCGTCATGAGGTTCAGCAGCGATCTGATCTGATATTTTGATGACATCCGAATAGATGACATGTCACTATGGGAGTCATATGACCTCTGTGCATTAAGCTGTGTATGAAAACTGGCCAGGTTGTAAACTACCGACTGTTTTCTCGACAGTCGTCAAATGAGTTCCCTTTTCTTATCGAGGTAAACAGCTTTGCTTTAACCATGACTTGACTTAACTGTACTATGCTCAGTATAAGTTTCAATGAGAGCTACATCATTCTTGGTGGTTATGGGTTTTGGCTTTAAAGGCACAGTATACTATTCACAATTTCTTGATACCAATTTACTTACTAAAATAAATGAGTCTGTACACTATCCAAAGCCACTTAAACTGATCTCACATTCCACATGTTTTTATGGTTCTTGGGTCTACTGATGTTCGCTGAATGTTGAACACAACATTATAGATTTCATTTTTGGAATCTGCTGAAGGCGTTCTGGTTCTCAGGCGGTGGGAGGCCTGAGAACCTTAACTTTACTTAATTACTATGAGGTCAGACATACAGTATGCTTTGAGTTCCTGAAAATCCATTTCCTCGTAATCAAGAGTGGAAACTTAATGTTTAACCATTATAAGGACCACACATTCCTTTATGTCCACTAATTGTTTTCATGGAATGGTCTCTCCATTATTCCTTCCCATACCTCTCAATAGCAATTAACAGTTACACAACAGTTATGGTGGTCCACAATGCACCCAGCCCCCATACCACCCCTCACCCCTGGAGGAAAGTACAACATGTCCATTGTGTGGGAACACAGAGACCTGAAAGATACTGCTTCATATTGTTCTGGTATTCTCTCACTGCAACACACCCATACAAATGAACAGTCACATAGCCATCTGCTAAGGCAGTTCACTCAGCCTACTGACCTTCAGATAGTCCTTGGGTCCTTGGCATGACACACAAACAACATACTGTGTGGTAGGACCCACACACAGGCCAAAAGGACAGTGTCCGAACACAGAGGTGTAAGAAGTGGCCAAACACAATGACCTGGCATATCAATTGCACTAAACCTTTCTCTAAAAGGTCTTTCTCCCAAACCTGACAAGACACGCATGTCCAGATTAATTTTAAAATAAACCTCCACCATGTCAAACATGTTGTCCGCTCTAGGTTTAGTGTGCAGTTTAATTATATCTAGACAACAACAACCCAGTGTAGTGTAGTCGTCTCACCTGCTTCCAGAAGAATATATCTTCCTGGTTGATCTGCCAGGTTGTGACCAGGTGGATGGTGGACAGCACCGCTCCGCTCAGCACTGCTGCCCTCATCCTCACCGGCAGCAGAGTGTAGATGATGTAGATGAAGAACACAGACCACCAGATGCCCTCCGAGGCGCTGCGAGGGGCCACCATCAGGACCCCGAACACCTGCACTGAAATCAACACCCCGATCACCAGGTAGCTGACCATCCACATGTAGTCCTGGTGGAAGCCGTTGCGGTTGCACACCACCATGAGAGCCATGAAGAGAGCCATGGCCACAGACAGGGCCGAGGAGTAGGCTACATGAGGGGGGGCATGGACACAGTGGAAGATCAGCATCACGCCGCACACAATCACCAGCACGCCCATCAGCATTGTCAAGGAGCTCTGGTTGAGTCTGAAGAAGTAGCGTTGGTACAGACGCTCCAGCTTACAGGACTGGAACTTCTTTGATTGGAACACACGCACCACTCTCAGCCAGCAGTCTGCAGCGGTCACCCCACCTCCCCCATTTGGACCATCCTCTCCCCCCTCACCATGTCCGCCGTTACACCCACCCTTCCTCCCCTTCAAGTCCCCATCTTCAAAGCCCAAATTGACTGATTTCAGCCCCACCCCTTCCCCAGGGGCGCCTCCCCTCTTGCCATAGTGGTCTTCCTGCCAGCCACAGCGAACGCCAAAGTTGCCCCCTCCACCCATGGCCCCGGACCCGCCTCCACGGTGGTGCTGGGGGAGGGGGGCTCCAGAAGGGGGCTCCATGGTGTCTGGATCCCGCAGACAGCTCATGTAACGCGGGTTGCAGAGAGACGAGCCTCCCTTTCTTTTGGACTTCTTGCCATTGCGCTCTCCCCACGCAGTCTTACGGTCATCCACTCTGGCGACTAGGAAGCCGCTGAACCAGGACATTCTGTATGAGTGACAAAAAACAACACAAAGTATAAAGATGATAAGCATAGGAAGAATTGATTAGAATTTGTTTTACTTTACTTGTATGAAAATTCTGACTATGATTTTTTTTTATTATCGCTAGGAAAAATGTAGTATCGATGTATACAGTACATATGTGTAATTTCACCAAATACAGAGACTAACTGGTACTAAATAATAT
The DNA here is from genome assembly GCA_030340685.1 of Protosalanx chinensis. Lineage (NCBI taxonomy): Eukaryota > Metazoa > Chordata > Actinopteri > Osmeriformes > Salangidae > Protosalanx > Protosalanx chinensis. The sequence continues at coordinate 1,632,497 of CM059320.1, read as the reverse complement.
ATAGTTCTTTTATATGGTACTTTGGTCAGGGATGCAAACCAAAAATCAATCCAATGTTCAGTACAGCTTTCTAACACTGAGCCTTACCTGTGTGGGTTCTGGTACATGACCCAGCCCTATCCTGTCCAGCTGGTCCACTCATTTATTCCAGTGGGCAGAGATAAGAAAAAGGGAGGTGTTTCAGTTGCTACTCTGCCAGGGGTGTGGCAGGACCTGGGTGTGGCAGGACCTGGGTGTGGCAGGACCTGGGTGTGGCAGGACCTGGGTGTGGCAGGACCTGGGTGTGGCGTCCCCTCAGCCCTGGATGGCTGGAGTAGAACAGGCTACAGGAGGAGCAGGCTTCAGGTGATTACTCTCTGAAGCTGGGAGCAGCTCCACGGTCTCTGAGTCTAAAGGAAGCGAATGAATCACACAAAAAAGAACTGGTTAAGAAAGCTGATGGTCTATCAGGTGTCGAGCCGTAAGGTCATGAAGGAGATGATCCCAAAAAGTCAAGGATGGGTCATCATCTGGGTTATTATTATATGCGTCTCATTTGGGTAGTTGGGTTCATTCAGAAGCACACTTATGATCCCTTTCCATGGAACGCTGTAGTAGTAGATTTATCAATACGTATTATTATTTTTTTCCTTACTAAAGTGAACAGAAGATTAAGTAAATAAGAGTAAGGGGGTAGCCTCTGTAATGTTATAATTTAGCTGTGTAGTGAATCAGTGTTTAATTTAACAAGGCTTACTAGACAGCACTCTAAGTGTAACCCATATTACTGAGCATAGTGTTACCATGCTTTAATGCATTAGCCGTAATAACAATGGGTGCATTAGCTGTAATGCTTCAAGTGTTGAAGGGTCAGCCCAGCGTTGCTCTGCTGGTTCTTCAAAATAATTCCATGTTTATAATGTTGACACCAGGCTACAAGAAAACATGTGTGGAAAGTACAATCAATTAAACATTTTCTGTTAAACAAACTGTTCCTGGGGGGCTGTTCCTGGGGGGGGCTGTTCCTGTGGAGCTGTTCCTGAGGGGGCTGTTCCTGGGGGGCTGTTCCTGAGGGGGCTGTTCCTGGGGGGCTGTTCCTGAGGGGGCTGTTCCTGGGGGGCTGTTCCTGAGGGGGCTGTTCCTGGGGGGCTGTTCCTGGGGGGACTGCTCCTGGGGGGGCTGTTCCTGGGGGGGCTGTTCTTGGGGGGGCTGCTCCTGGGGGGGCTGCTCCTGGGGGGGCTGTTCCTGGGGGGACTGCTCCTGGGGGGGCTGTTCCTGGGGGGGCTGTTCCTGGGGGGGCTGTTCTTGGGGGGGCTGCTCCTGGGGGGGCTGCTCCTGGGGGGGCTGTTCCTGCACAGCATTTGCACTACATCTCTACTGGACAGTGGCACGCTCGTTACATAAGACCATGGACCATAACACAAACAGCGTGCATGCTGGCTAGTATCCGTTCCCTGAGCCAGTCGTTCAATGTGAATTTCACATTTCTGAAAAGATGATTAGCAACAAAACTGCACTTGGGTTCATGTTCCCTAAAAAGCCATTGCTTAATAATGATATTATTTAAAGGGCACGTGTCTATAGGCTTACATGCAAGTATTATGAGTAGAATGTCAGCTTGTAAGCCTACTGAATGTATATCCTTTCTTAACATTCCCAGCAGAGGCTGTGTGAGAGCTTTCATCCGCATTCCCACACTGGTTACATAACAGTCTGTGTTCAGTGTGTGTTCAGCGTGTGTTCAGTGTGTGTTCAGTGTGTGTTCAGTGTGTGTTCAGTGTGTGTTCAGTGTGTGTTCAGTGTGTGTTCAGTGTGTGTTCAGTCTGTGTTCAGTGTGTTCAGTGTGTGTTCAGTGTGTGTTCAGTGTGTGTGTTCAGTGTGTGTTCAGTGTGTGTTCAGTGTGTGTTCAGCGTGTGTTCAGCGTGTGTTCAGCGTGTGTTCAGCGTGTGTTCAGCGTGTGATCAGCGTGTGTTCAGTCTGTGTTCAGTGTGTGTGTTCAGTGTGTGTTCAGTGTGTGTGTTCAGTGTGTGTTCAGTGTGTGTTCAGTGTGTGTGTTCAGTGTGTGTTCAGTGTGTGTGTTCAGTGTGTGTTCAGCGTGTGTTCAGCGTGTGTTCAGCGTGTGTTCAGCGTGTGATCAGTGTGTGTTCAGTCTGTGTTCAGTGTGTGTTCAGTGTGTGTTCAGTGTGTGTTCAGTGTGTGTGTTCAGTGTGTGTGTTCAGTGTGTGTGTTCAGTGTGTGTTCAGTCTGTGTTCAGTGTGTGTGTTCAGTGTGTGTTCAGTCTGTGTTCAGTGTGTGTGTTCAGTGTGTGTTCAGTGTGTGTTCAGTGTGTGTGTTCAGTGTGTGTTCAGTGTGTGTTCAGTGTGTGTTCAGTGTGTGTTCAGTGTGTGTTCAGTGTGTGTGTTCAGTGTGTGTTCAGTGTGTGTTCAGTGTGTGTTCAGTGTGTGTTCAGTGTGGTCTGGGTGACACTGAGCTGAGACCAAAGCCTTGTAAATGCTACAGTAACAGTATAACCATGTCTGACAACTGCAACTGTCATCCAACTGATCTGGACTCGGTTCTGTTAGCTGTCCTTCAACAGACAAGGAGAAACTGAAGACCTGAACACAGACAGACATGGAGAAACTGAAGACCTGAACACAGACAGACATGGAGAAAAGGAAGACCTGAACACAGACAGACAAGGAGAAAAGGAAGACCTGAACACAGACAGACATGGAGAAACTGAAGACCTGAACACAGACAGACATGGAGAAACTGAAGACCTGAACACAGACAGACATGGAGAAACTGAAGACCTGAACACAGACAGACAAGGAGAAAAGGAAGACCTGAACACAGACAGACAAGGAGAAAAGGAAGACCTGAACACAGACAGACAAGGAGAAACTGAAGACCTGAACACAGACAGACAAGGAGAAAAGGAAGACCTGAACACAGACAGACAAGGAGAAACTGAAGACCTGAACACAGACAGACAAGGAGAAACTGAAGACCTGAACACAGACAGACAAGGAGAAACTGAAGACCTGAACACAGACAGACAAGGAGAAACTGAAGACCTGAACACAGACAGACAAGGAGAAACTGAAGACCTGAACACAGACAGACAAGGAGAAACTGAAGACCTGAACACAGACAGACAAGGAGAAACTGAAGACCTGAACACAGACAGACAAGGAGAAACTGAAGACCTGAACACAGACAGACAAGGAGAAAAGGAAGACCTGAACACGGACATCATCAATCCTGACCACAAACAAACGCCATAAGTCAATAAACACAGCAGAGCAGGTTGTCAAATGAGCTGACTGTATTCTTTGCCACATTCCAACACATCGGTCATCTTTGTCGAATGCTACACTTAAATGATGTACATTTAAGCATTTAGAAAAAATATTAGTAGTTCACTGTCTGCATTTCAGAAGATAGCAGTGTAAAATGGCATCAAAGGGATGGGTTGGTGATTCATTCCGTACATGAAGTCATCAAGCTAGGATCCGATTTGCAGTAAAAAGCCTTTAGATTTCACTCGGCCTATTTCTTATATTAACAAACATGCTTCTCTCAAACTTGCAAATCGTGAGATCAAAGAGAAATAGCCAAATGTGATGTAATGTAGCCACCCAGAAGAAACATTAAACGTCCGACAAGCCTATGGGCAATTAGTAGTAGGATATAGCGTATAATAAGACTACGACCCTGTTTAGGCACCAGAAGACTCCTCTATACTAAGACACCATAATAATATGGGTATTCTGTCTGTTTTGTATACACATTGACACAATGCGGTACTGAAATGCACAAGATACAGATCATTAGTTGTTGGCCTGCGGGGTCTCACCGTGATCATCATCTGGCTTCATTTGTTTTTCCAAACAGACCAACAGACAGCCATATCTTTGGTAGATCCAAAATCGCTTGTATCGGTGATTCCCCTTGGTTGTCAATTCAGTGTAGACCAATAGTAACTGACCGTCATTCAGTGGATATCTGGTCTCCCTGTGGCTCTTATTCCCACTCCCTCTCCTCTCCACCTCTCTCCTCTGCTCACACTAGGCAGGCATCCAGTCCTCGTCACTCCCCCTAGAGGACAAAGGCAGAACGAGATAGTTCTGCTGTCAAGTCAAAGTGTTGTAGCCTTGATAAGGTGGTCTCCAACCCTGGTCCTCAGGGCCCCACTCTCCTGAGTGTTTTAGATGTTTCCTTGCTCCAACACACCTGATTCTAATGCATGTTCGTTAACAGGATTCATCAGAGCTGGATAACGACCCATTCATTTGAATCAGGTGTGTTGGAGCAGGGAAACATCTAAAACATGCAGGACAGTGGGGCCCTGAGGACCAGGGTTGGAGACCACTGACCTAGGTAATATCGTACCGTATATTGTCTAGTAGTGAACTTTACCTTTGTGCCATCTGCATGTTCTTGGAAGAATGAGCTGTCACAAATGAGAAATTTTATTGTATAGACAACTTGGACACAGTAAACCAAGCCCAACCTATTATTGTAGTTATGTAAACAATTTAATTCAAACAGGGTTTATCGGCAGGATCTTTGTTCAACAGGATAATGACTTATATCAAGACGTCGTTCTTAACACCTGGGCAGTTGCAATGGTATGGCAACCTAACGCAAACTACAGATTAAGATGTTTATACTGTGACTGTAACTTTAAACACACACAAGTTCAAACAACATGAATTAAAAGAATACAAAGACATTCGGGACTAACTGACTAGTCTCCTTATGTACAATGGATGGCAAAGACCTGAGACCTCATAGTACACAGGGAAAACCACAGATCCTATTCATAGAAAAGGTTTAATCATATAAACCTCAATTATTAATATTTGTGTGAGGCATGCTTACTGCTCAGCTCAGTCTGTAGTGTGTGAGCAGGTCCACTGTGCCTCTGGAAGGTCCTTTGTTGCCTAAACATTTCAAGTAGTACGGTACTTTCAAGTTTAGTTTTAAAGTGATTAATAATGGGGGCAGGAAGTGACATATTTGAACAATATAGCAGAAATAAAGTAGTGATTAATGTGTGACAATGCGCAGTGGTTTGTATTCCTTTCAAACTGTCTGACTACCTAAATGTAATACTCAGTAAAGCACTGCTGCTTCTTGATGTGAGCCATATGTGGGATATGTTGACATGACAATGTTAGCTGCTGTCAATTAATGTCTGCCGAATAACATGCACTGTCAGGCGTTGAAGCTCTGGTGTTGGAATGTGACAGGCGTGAAACTCAGGACTGCAGGAAATGACACAGCGTTGTCTGAGTTGAGTGTTGTTGACCCCCTTGGCCAGACACTGGCCCACTCACAATCACTCATATGATGCACACAGGCTATCACTCCTGGTAGCGCTCAAACAGAGACGCTTTGACAACACGTCCTGATAGCAGTTCATCCCTGAGATTTACTTTATCAACTCAGATTTGACATTGATAAAGAGTTCTATTCATTTTTAAGAGCGTCTAAAAAAGGATCCTTGCATCAACAACAACAAACACACAGCCCTGACTTGGTGTGCTGGTGGAAGGGCACTGCTTAACTTAACATATGAACCAAGAGATTAATCAGCATCTGAATATATCCTGTTTATTTATTTTGTAGTACTAAAACACATTCAGGTACATGCAGTTTTGTGACTTTATAAGGTAACATGATGTCATTGCCGTAATGTACATAGAAAATATTATATATATGATATTATAATAATAGTTGTATATTTTATAAATAGTCTCAAATTAAATTGTACATTAATTCTGTAATATTTATATACCATGTTCACCAAAGTCTGTGTGCATATAGAGAGGGAGCGAGAGAGAGAGAGAGAGAGAGAGAGAGAGAGGGAGAGATAGAGAGAGAGACAGAGAGGGAGAGAGAGAGGGAGAGATAGAGAGAGAGACAGAGAGGGAGAGAGAGAGATAGAGAGACAGAGAGGGAGAGAGAGAGGGAGAGATAGAGAGAGAGACAGAGAGGGAGAGAGAGAGGGGGAGAGATAGAGAGAGAGACAGAGAGGGAGAGAGAGAGGGAGAGAGAGGGAGAGAGAGAGGGGGAGAGAGAGAGAGAGAGGGAGGGAGAGAGGGAGAGAGAGCGAAAGAGACAGAGAGGGAGAAAGGGAGAGAGAGAGGGAGAGAGCGAGAGAGAGGGGGAGAGAGGGAGAGAGAGAGAGAAAGAGGGAGGGAGAGAGAGAAAGAGACAGAGAGGGAGAAAGCGAGAGAGAGAGGGAGAGAGAGAGGGAGAGAGAGGGAGAGGGAGGAGAGAGAGAGAGAGAGAGAGAGAGAGAGAGAGAGAGAGAGAGAGAGAGAGAGAGAGGGAGGGAGAGAGAGAGCGAAAGAGACAGAGAGGGAGAAAGCGAGAGAGAGAGGGAGAGAGAGAGGGAGAGAGAGAGGGAGAGAGAGAGAGAGAGAGAGGGAGGGAGAGAGAGAGCGAAAGAGACAGAGAGGGAGAAAGCGAGAGAGAGAGGGAGAGAGAGAGGGAGAGAGAGAGGGAGAGAGAGAGGGAGAGAGAGAGGGAGAAAGAGACAGAGAGCAGTCGACGTTGAGCAGGAGATTTGCTTATCGTTAGGCTACTGATGAACTGTAGATTTAGTCTTGACTTTCTGTGGCATTATTCTGCATTTGCACCGTTTGTCCGGGTCATAGCTCCGTGTGTGATCACCATACAGGCATACACACACATCTCCTCCTCCTCGGCACCCTTCCTGTGTCGCTGATGTATTCTGTGTCTCCATGTTTCCACTAGCCCATGTCTGTATCATCCCGCCTCCCTGCGCTCTCTGATAGATGGTGCAAGTCAACATGTCCAGATCTGCAGACCCACTGGCTGCTGCTGCAGAAACAGGATCACAGTCTCACTATTTCCAGGTAAGGGGGATTGTTTTTTTTAAACAGTCTGCAAAGTGTGGCGTGAAACTGGTTAGTAACCTGCTACTTGTTGTTGAAATAATATCGTATGGTTGACCTGCACTTTCTATAGCAATGCTTGTGAAATAGCTTTTTTGGGTGAAACTGCAGAATGATGCAGACAGGAAGAGATGATAAATGGTCATTTGACAGATCTGAACATTGATCGATTGAAGTCCATCATACATGGATATGGAAAACACGATATTAAATGCACTATAATTCTTCAATACTCAAAGGCTTCAGTCAGATATGTCTGTATTCAAACCACAGTTCAGGCCTCTATTTTGATTTCCATGCACTGTAATGCAGTCTTTTATTGGACTATTCTGTAAAGTCTGTATGTTTTTGGTTGAATGTCATAAACCATAAACCAAAAGAGATGGTTTTTTTAAGGCTTTGCAGAATTGTGTTTTTAACACAATCTCAGAAGTCACTTAGGCTACTCTTTAATAAAGGTCATTACAGACCTAATCCAATTAGTTTACAACTATTTATGTAGGAAAGACAAAGTGAACATGATAAATTGGACCCCAACTATCCTAGTAGGGTAGTAAACACCAGAAAGGTGTAAAAACCACTCATGTATTTTGTCTCTGTGTCTCTCTCCATTCCCTCCTCTTCCTCCCTGGTCCACAGCTGCCAAGGAAGTTACCCAAGAGGAAGAGTCGCTTCAAGCGCTCAGATGGCAGCACATCCTCAGACACCACATCCAGCTTCATCAAAAGACAGGTGAGGTTTCTGTCTAGATGTAGAATCTATGCCACAGCTCATCAAATCAAATCAAGATTTATTTGTACAGCCCTTTTTACAAGCAATGTCACAGAGGGCTTCACATATGCCCATAGAACTGCCCCTCAACCAACCTAAACCCTCAAGGAAGGTTCATCTCCCCAGAGCTTCTGATCCGTAGCATCAGGCACTCTCATCAGGTAGAAATATAATGGATTTTGTGTCCCAAAGGGTTTAGAAAATGGAGAATGATGTTTCACAGTAATATTGTGACCATATCCATGACCGTAGCTAGCCTATTGGAAAGGTTTTAAATGTACTTTTAAGTGGACCTTTTAGCAGTTTTTACCCAAAATGTTGTTTGCGAGGGGAAAAACCCTGATTTAAATTCTGGACTTTTGGCAGCGGGGGGGGGTAGTGAAGCAGCCCCCCCACTCACCTTGTCTACAGGCTGATATCAGTGATTGTGTGAACCTTCAAATCTAGTTTTATGTTTTAATTACACTCATGTTTTAGTTTTCTAGCTGCATTCATAATGTTTCGTTTTAGTACTTTTTACTTAAGAGTTTTTTTTCTGGTTGTGATTTCCCTGATGGCCTGTTGAGGGCGCTATGTACCTTTGTTGTAGAAGCAGAAGTGTTACATGGAAATCATAACCCAGCCCAGTTTTATAATGAATGTTTTCAGGTCAAGTCACCATCAGGCAAGTTGGAGGTTTACATTTACATTTACATTTATTCATTTAGCAGACGCTTTTATCCAAAGCGACTTACAAGAGAGAGCTTTTACAAAGAGCATCAGTCATTGAGCAAAGCAACGTGATAGACCCCGAACACAGTCGGATTTTTAGATCGTGAATCATACATCATGAGAACCAATAAGTGCCAAAGGAAGAACTATAAATGCATAACACAGCGATTATGAATATAGAGCAAGAGATACAACACATAATACATTAGATCAGGTGAAATGACATGCTATTGTTAAGTGCCATTAAATTCTCTAAATAGGTGAGTTTTAAGCCTTCTTTTGAAGGTTGGAAGGCAGTCCGTGCTTCTGATGGAGGTCGGGAGTTGATTCCACCATTGGGGAGCCAGGCAGTGGAAGAGTTTGTGTTGCGCTCTGGCGCTCTTGAGGGGGGGTACCACTAGACGGTTGTCAGCAGATGACCGTAGGTGGCGGGTGGGGGTATAGGGCTGGAGGAGAGAGTTGATATAGGTCGGGGCAGTCCCGTTTACCGCCCGGAAGGTCAGTACCAGGGTTTTGAATCTGATGCGGGCCATGACGGGAAGCCAGTGGAGGGCGATGAGGAGCGGGGTGACGTGACAGCGTCTGGGTAGGTTGAAAACCAGACGAGCGGCTGCATTCTGTGTCCTCTGAAGGGGACGGGTTGCATTTGCAGGAAGGCCGGCTAGTAGCGAGTTGCAGTAATCCAGCTTTGAGAGGACTAGGGCTTGGACTAGCAGTTGGGTGGAATGTTGAGAGAGGTATTTTCTGATTTTCCTGATGTTGTAGAGGGTGAATCTACATGACCGAGAGACTGCAGCAATGTGAGCTGTGAGGGAGAGCTCGTCATCCAAGATGACCCCCAGGTTCCTGGCGGAGGGTGAAGGGGTCACTGTTGCAGATCCCATAGTGATGGAGAGATCGTGGGTGATTGAGGGTTTGGCAGGGATGATGAGGAGTTCCGTTTTGGCGAGGTTCAGCTGGAGGTGATGTCGGGTCATCCAGGCTGAGATGTCAGAGAGGCAGGCCTCGATTCTGGTCGATATCCCTTGATCAGTTGGGGGAAAGGATAGATATAGCTGCGTGTCGTCAGCGTAGCAGTGATAGGAGAATCCATGGGAGGCGATGATTGGCCCGAGTGAGGTGGTGTAAAGAGAGAATAGGAGCGGGCCAAGGACGGAACCCTGTGGGACCCCAGTGGAGAGCAGGCGGGTACCAGATGTTTTCCCTCCCCAGGAGACTTGATAGGACCTTCCTGTCAGGTATGATGAGATCCATTTAAGCGCAGTGCCAGTGATGCCCATCTCTTCGAGTGTGGCGAGCAGGATCTTGTGGTTGACTGTGTCGAATGCTGCGGAGAGGTCTAGCAGAATGACAACAGAAGACCTTGAGGCTGCTCTGGCAGACTGGAGGGCCGTGGTAACCGACAGGAGGGCAGTCTCAGTGGAGTGGCCGGTCTTGAAGCCCGACTGGTTGGGGTCCAGAAGGTTGTTCTGGGAAAGAAAGCTTGACAGTTGGTTAGCTACGGCACGCTCAATTGTTTTAGAAAAGAAGGGAAGCAGTGAGACTGGTCTGTAGTTCTGGAGGACGGCTGGGTTAAGAGAGGGTTTTTTGAGTAGGGGTTTGACTATGGCCTGTTTGTATGCTGAGGGAAAAGTGCCAGAGGTGAGTGAGGAGTTGAGGACATGAAGAAGGAATGGAGAAATAGAAGGAGAAATAGTTTGGAAAAGAGGGGAGGGGATTGGGTCAAGGGGGCAAGAGGTGGGGCGGTGGGAGAGAATGAGGTCAGACATGCTTGTTTCAGATAAGGGGGAGAAGGAGGAGAGGCAAGTAGAGGGTTCAGGCAGGGTGTGGGAGCGGTTAGAAAAAGAGGGTTCCGGGAATTGACTGCTGATGTCTGCAATTTTATCCCCAAAGAAGCGAGAGAAGTCGACTGCTGTCAAGGTAGTAGGAGGAGGGGGGGGAGGAGGGTTGAGGAGTGAGGAAAAGGTAGAGAACAGTTTGTGTGGGTTAGGAGCGTTGTTCACCTGTTTCAGGAAGTAGTCGGTTTTAGCCTCCGTTACTTTCTGGGAAAAGTTCTTGAGGAGGGAGTGGTACTTGTCGAGGTCTTGAGTATCCTTGGACTTGTGCCACAACCTCTCTGCAGCTCGGAGGGAGGAGCGGTCTTTCCGAACGGCCTCTGATAGCCACGGGCAGGGGGGAGAAGGCCGGGCAGGTCTAGTTGCCGTGGGGCAGAGGGTGTCAAGGGATGTAGTTAGAGTTGATAGCAGAGCATCAGTGGCTACGTCCTACGTAGGTTTGATATAAAAAAACAATTAAAACAGAACCTCAAGCAATAGAGAAAGACAGACGTTTTGTTTCCAATGTTAAGTCATTCAGGTCAGTGAACTCACAGCACAATCTTTTTCTATATGTACAGTTAAGTTGTCACCAGGTTCCATAGGTCTTTGCAGATGCATCTGATTTGCTGAGCATGTCAGTGCAGTATGAACACCTCTGTAGTTCAGCTGGGGGCCAGTAGAGGGGGACATAAACACCAAATACCTTGTCTGAATCTGGAAAATCAGAAGCGGCTTCATTGAGTTGATGAAATCAAGTCTGAAAATAGAAACTAGGGGATGTAAAATTGGCCAAACTATGCACCTTGATTTCATGGTAGAGGAGTTACCCGGGAAGTTTGTATTCATAAAATATGCTGGAATTGTAGTAATGTGACCATTTCAAGATGATTGTTAAAAGCATTACAAATGAATTCAAATCCATTGCAAGAAAGGCACGTTACAAATGAAGGGTTGAATCTTACCCACATGATCTTGATCATTGCTCATTTGAGAGAGTAAGAGGACAAGAGCAAGAACCAACATTGTCAAGGATGATTTAATGGAAGATGGTGGTAAACTGGACACTGTATATAGTAACCAATGCTGGAATGCCGGACAATGGGATCATTTACCTTCCTCAGCAAGCAGTGAATACTACATCAGTAACCAGGGACTGACTCATGAAATTGAGACAAGGTTGGAAATAGTCTGCTATGCCCAGCATCATATTTTAGTTTGTTCAACCATTTGGTAGCATAATATCCCACCATCTCTGTCACAAACACAGTCGTATGCACATAGAGAGGTAACAGAGTCATGGCTGACACTGTTGTGTTACTGTTGTTGATGCTCTCTGCTCTGGGAGGCTGAGAGGAGAAAAAGAGCTGAACAGACATTTTATTCAAGAGGGGAACATTAGTTATACTGATTAGAGCTTCAATGCCAATTTCCAGATTCCCTAAGAATATCACGGGAACTGAAATATTAATGGAACTCATTTGCAGACTCAGGCCGATGTGTTCTTTCACAAGCAGCATTCTTTTTACATTGTGTGTGCATGTGTGTGTATTCAAATGTGGATGAAGGTTATCGTTTCATGTCAAGCCGATATCTTAACTGTTTATTTGGCTTTCCATTTTGATAGTGATCCGGTAGGTTTGCTACAGTGGAGCACCAGAGTATGACTCATTTCTGCAGTAGAATACAATTGGCTGTCCCTAAGCAAGGATGTATGTGAAATATAGAAGGTAATATCACAAAGCATACTGTGAAGTGAGTAAGGACTGACAAAACCTTCCACCACAGTGTGGTCCTGCTCCTAAACGCTTCACGATGTGTGGGGTAAGGTGTCAGTTCCTGTTCAGAGGTGCGGTGAGTGACCAAGTGCTGGGAAGGTGAGGGGAAGTTTAGGTTGCGCTGCACCGCATCTGATTCTTAAACGCGGAGCGCTAACAGGAAACGAGGACACGCTTCTTTCTTAGACAGGAAGGCAGGGATGGATCCAGTGAATTCAGAAGGAAAGAGATTGAGTGAGGAAGCGAAACAAACAGAGAAGGTGGATTGGATCAAGTGACGTAGGATCGGACTCTCGGCAAAAGGTGAGCGCAGGAGACAGAGAGGGGGGGGGGGAGGGAGGGAGGGAGGGATGCTCTGATCCAGTGCATGTCCTCCCTGGGTTGGGGATGGAGCACAGTACAGTAGGACTGCATGCAGCATGTTGTCCAGATAGGGAGGGACAGGCAGCTTTACCAAACTGAGTAAGTACAGCCACTCCCCATAAACACATCTCCTCCTCTCCCTTTCTGTCCTATCTCTTCTCCACATGCCATCCCACTTTCTATTCCCGATTTCGTGTCTCTCCTGCTCCTCCCTGTGGTCTCGTTCCTCATCTCATCCCCTGCATGTCTTTCACCAGGATTCTGGATTGTTCTGTCGGACTGCATATCGCTTGGCTTCTTTCTACCTCTTCAGTTTTAAATCTGGCGCTTTCATCTTTCACTTCGGTTCATTACTCTTTCCTGGACCACCGAGTCTATTGGATCGCTTTTATCCTTACCAACATTTGGCATGACTGATTATCCTGACATTTTTAACAACGTTAAGACGTGGTTAATTGTGCAGAGATTTGTTTAATGGTGATCGTTAAGAATTTGCAAGTTGTGTGTATCTATGCATTACTAGCTTCCTTCTACCTTGGTCACTTATCCACTTTTTTTTTTTTATAGAAATTTCTATTAAATATTTTAGGCTGAACTGATTACTGGCTGGCTTGTACCGGGAATAGCAACAGCACAATCATCGTTGTAAGTGTGTTAGTGTGTGTGTGAACGAGTGTAAGTGTATCTGTACATCCATTCCTGAGATTTTGGCCTCTAGACTGGCTGTGCGATTGTCCCATTCCTGCCTTCTTTGAACTTGGCCCCTCCTAGTAGAGTTGTGGGCCATCAGCTCTGCAGTGGGAAGAATAATCACAGGAATGGAGGGGGGAGTAAAAAAGCAGCTAAACTTAGCTTTAGACCGAGACATGCCCATGAAAACAGACTCACACTCTCTCCTCTTTCGCTAAAGATATACTCATATTCCTGTAATATTACACTCTCCATTTTTTCGCATATGCCTCCTCACTTTCATCTTTAATAGTCCTAATATTACACAACCCACCTGGAATTTATATTGGAACGGATGAGCAGATGGATGTTTGAATGGATGAATGGCTTGCTGGCTGGCTGGCTGAATGGATGGATAGATAAATGAAGGGATGGTAGTATAACTACACAGCCCACCAATCATCCAGCAGTGTTAGAAATGGAGCAAGCTAGAGCAGGTTCTAGATCAGCAGGCTGTTGGACCCCTGCTCCGCTGCTTCCAGAGCAGATCTCCAGGCATTAATAATGGATGGCAGAGGCAACCTAGGCAGTTCTTTCTCTACCCTAACATCATTAAGTAGCACTTAACGCCTTTCCTTGCTCCCAGCATTTATTGTGTGTGTGTAAGAGAGTGAATGTGTGTGCGTGTGTGTGGGTGTGTGTGTGGGGTGTCTCATGTCTGTGTCAGGGTCTAGTGATACCTTCCTGATCCATCAGGTGTGGAAATCCCCCATCTGTCCTTGTGCGTATTCATCCTTTCATCAATCCGTCTCTTCTCTATATACGTCTGTTTCTATTCCCTATCTCTTCCACTGTCACTCGTCCCCATCTTTGCAGTCTGGTACTAGTCTGATCCATCTTGGAAAGATAATCTCATCTTCGCTACATACATTTTTATTTTCCTGCTCACTTCTACTCAACTGTATCTCGATTTTTCTAGACAAAGTCTGTTCTCTCGTAATTTTTTATTCCTTTCTCTCTTTCATTATTTCTCTCTCCTTACCTCCCTTTTTCTCTCCGTCTCTCTCTCCCTCTCTCTCTCTCCCCCCTCTCTCTCCCTCTCTCCGTCTCCCTCTCTCTCTCTCCCCCCTCTCTCTCCCTCTCTCTCTCTCTCTCTCTCTCTCCCTCTCTCTCCCCCCCTC